>KZ308509.1:716431-826388 GCA_000376725.2 Ladona fulva
TATATATATATATATATCCGAATTGTTGTATTCAGATATATGGTTTCCTTAAAATGGATTCCTTAAAACTATGATTAACTGTCAATATTCAGAACTCAGTACGGTGATTCATTAAATTGTAATCCGTGTGACCTTGCACGGTGTGCTGTTATTATGGGTCCATACGAAAAAGGGAGAAGGGAAATGATTTTCCCAAAAGATTACAATAAACGTTTATAAACGTGCTCCGTCGGCATCTTCAGAAACCGCATCATAATCGATTACGGCTAAAATGTTAGTTATTTCGACTCTCATTTGACTAATCCACCGCTGAATTCATGACCATTGGGTTGGGGGCGGAGCGACGGACGAGTTTCGAGGAAGGTCTTCTTCTTCGAAACTCATCCGTTTCTTTTTTGCTCCCGTATTTCAGATTCCTTCCTAAGGAGGTCGTTTCACCTTTGACCTTACGAAAAGTCCTATCTCTTTCATCATTAATAACATCCCGAGTTAATTTATCCACCGATTATAAATTTTGAATCGGGACGCCAGACGACAGACCCCAGTACCTGCTTATTGAGCGGTAGTTCTGCTTCATTAGCGGTCTAGAACGCTCAGTTTTTGCGTTTTCCATAAATGTTCAATTCACTTTCCTGTTCCTCCCTCCAAGGCTAATGAGCCAAGGTTAAAGCGAATCTTTTCCACCGTCTTTGTTTGTACGCATAATAAACCGCGGCGCGATAATGAATTCATCTTCTCCTTCGATAAATATTGGCGAAGCAAATTTGCGAAGGGATGCGAAACTAACGTTACGGAGGAAACACAGAAAACGGAGTCCCAAAATTGGACTTTAATAGCACGAATCCAAAAATGATGGACTTCCTGCCATGCTCTCGTAAGTGTCCGTACTCATTGCGGAGTCACGAATGTACGTCAGGTGATCGCGAGTCACTACTCTCTTCGGCTGGGAGATAAATATTCTTCCTGTTTTGGTGATCAAACCAGGGTTGGGAGTCTATGATGCGTACGTCATTAAAGTGGGATAAATGTATGCTCATGCATGGTTCACGATTGAGTTCCGTATATGTTATGATGTTTAAGCCGAGAACTTGAGTACCTCAGCTGTCGAAGATAATTATCTTTGTCACCAATTACAGAAACATATATTTGACAAGTCAAACTATAATTTATTACGGAATAACATTTATCAGCTTATACACGATATCACATAGGACAAGTCCGGCTCCTAAAAATAGCTTTCCATAAATGTATGCCAGTGTAAGATTAATTTAAAGCGAAGTACTACCAAAGGCTATGTGGGATGGTGAGAATTATATAAATAACCATAAAACCTTTAAAATCGTTTCATTAAAGGCAAAAGATTTGGTGGTATGCTTCAGATTCTTCAAAAATGATGTTCTCCAAATTGTGATTGATCGAAATACTGCCCGCGAGCCAGAATGCGGCCCGCTGAAACTTTTAAACAGACTTCTCGAAGTTTTACAAAAATTTCGATATCAGGAACTTGTATGGTATATTTTGTGTTACATATTGTAATTTTAGATGTAATAGAAAAAATCTTACGCAATTACCCCTTAAGTTATCCATGCTTCGACGAATACCTACAGTACTTGCGAGCTCAATAGCTTGTTATTCTGTTCGCGTGCATAGTTTTGGTTGCTTGATTATGTATTTTCTTACGCGAATGAAGTTTCGGATCAAAAAATCTGAACAAAACAGCGAAGTTAAGCTAAAATAAGTTAATAAGGGAAAATTCGAAATCCTCGTAGTAGTAGACAAGGTTAATCTAACGAAAATTAAGTTTAATTTAAGAAAAATTCATTGGCCCGCGCGTCTGATGAAATTTCTAATGAAGCCTTCCAGCCGAAAAGTTTGGACTTAACTGCTCGAACTCCTTTACAACGATTTCCATTAAAACACGAAACAGTTGATCATCCGAAGCATTTCATTACAACTGACATAACGGCTGAAGAACCTTCATTTCTTCATGCTGTCCGATAACCTACACTTAAATATGCTAAAAGCTGCTTAACTTACACTCGCGAATCCTAATCCTTAGTTCGCAAAATGAAATTTCATGAAACTGGAAAGAAACCGTCTACGGTTTCTAAACACCTGCACTATTACCTCAACCGATCTATGGAAAGATCCAGGAGCAACATGCGAGATTATCCACAAAACCTTAGAGAGAGCACTGGAAAGATATTTGCCCATCATTCCGCATTGAATCACATATTAGTCAGCGGAATCAGATAAGTAGTGAATGATTAAGATTAGCGCACTGGGGCAGTTTCTCGCTGCAGCGTGACTTGTGATAGAAGAGCGAGGATCTTCGCCATCAGTAACTTTCACCCACCGAGAGCGTCCGCAAGACGCGAGCAGAGAAACCGCGGCAAAAGATTAAGGACAGGAGTAAAGGGCTACAGAAGGGATTCCCTTCCAATTCTCGGAAGAACAGGTGGGATAATAGGGTATCAGGTTGCGTTGGAAGTCCACGATTAACCACGCATGTTTAGGGAACGAGCCATTGCTTGCGTTGACGGGACATTAGTCGGGAAGTCTTTGAGGGGAACTGCGGGGGTATCTCAACAAAGGAGCCGCTCTTGATATTAACATTTCGAGATGCAAAATTTATTCCTGCTGCTACTGCGAATCAGAAATGATTTGAGATTCATTTGGGAAGGAGGAAGGCTAGAATCAACTGCTTGTGCCGTGACTTCGTGGTGGGACTCCATGAAGGAACAAGGAAAACTCAAAACCTTTTCAAACCATAATATTGATAGGATACAAATTTTAACACTATGGTTTGTAAAAGTTCGGCTTTTCATGTTGCTTGAAGGGTGTAGACGTTACTAATTTAGTAGTTTTGTCCTGAATCTAATTCACTTTTGTGCTTACCGGTCCGGGATCAGTACAAATTTCAGCTGGAATGCTTTAAAGCTTACTTATGTATATGATTAATTTCGAGAAAAATATCAATGCTAAATTGAAAAATTATGCATTAATGAAGCAACTCTTCATTTGGCACCATTTTTCAATTAGAACATCTTGCTAAAATTAAGTTAAACTAAGACGCTGCTCTTAAAGGTTTACTCGTGAGACAATTATTCGATACATGTTCAAGGTTAAAAATGTTACTTTGAAAATGTTCTGGATTATGAGGTAATAACCCAAAAAAATACCAAGAAATATACTTGTTTCATATAAGCAATACCTTTTTATTCTCCCTATCGTGTCAACTATGATTCGATTTTTTTCTACCTATCGCTAGCCAATGATTAGCTTATTTTAGTACCTGCGAGCAAATAGATGTTCCTATGGATACGATGGGAAATCGAGTTTCGACAAATGAGACGCAGTAAAGAGCGTCTTCCATCCACAAGATGACGATCCACAGTGCCTCTTTCAACAACGGCGTATCACAAAACAAAGCTTCAAAACTTTTCACGGCAAGGTACTAAATACACAAGGATGCAAAATTTTCGCAGCTACGTGAAACGGCGATATTAATAAAAAGTATCATTAACGCTTAGACTGTAAGAAAACCTATTTTCGTAAAACGTGAGGTTATGACAATGGACCCTTTCAGCAAAACACGAGAAAAAAGACGATAATAAGCAGGAATGGAAGGTAATGATTTGCTATAAAAATAACTATCACTTTCTCACACTTCTACAGCGGTTTTTGCCTGAAGTCGCACTCAAATTACAGGTTATTTTATGACGCAAGAAAGTAAGCGTCGAAGATTCTTGAGGAAAAACAGCCACGGAAAAGCAAACTATCAAGCAGAAATATAATAATTGTTTTTCAATCGTGATTTTTGGTGGATAGCGTTAATAGATTTTAAAATTCAGTGAGTGAAAGGACTAAGTTAACTGACACGCATTTTAATTGAATTCTAAAATTAAAATGAGCGAGTTGAGAGAAAGAATTCCGGACCGAATTTTGAAGTGAAGGGGTGTTTAGGAAGATAAATGGGACTTGAAAATTTGGGGGCCGTGACGATTACAAACACATTCATGACCCGCTTACGAGGATAAATACCAAGCTTTACTCACATCAGAGCGATGAGAATTGCGTTATTAAACTTAGACCCTGAAAAGGCACATTTTGTTAAAAAGAACTATTATGAAAAATATTCTAAAAGGCATTATTTTATCATAGTATGAACCACTGTAATGAATCTTCTAGAAGCAAATATAGGAATCAATAACAACTGAAGACGAATGAAGACTTTGGTAGCTAATTACTTACAAGCGGTATATACAAAAGATGAAAGAAATCGGCTTACTTTAGTTTAAAATTTCAATACAGATGATAAACTGCGTTCTCTGATATCATTATCGGTTTGAATGCGAATGAAAAAAGATACTGGAAATGCAAGTTGATTAGCAATGATTAACTGATAAATTTATCGTCATAGTCCTATCAATGTGTCTTAACTTATTAAGATAATCGGGTTGGTTGGTTCGATGCAAATTTTAAAATTTTTGTGAGCTGATATCCACAAGAGTGATGACTGTAAGAGGTCCATAGACTTGCCATTATTCCTAGAAATACTGATAGCTTACACAGTAATAACGTTTACTACTTTACTTTTGATACTTTTTACTGAACGTAGGGGTGGAATATCCCGCATAATCGGACAAAACCACACCATCAAAAGAGTCTCCCGAAAGGCAAATTCAAATATGTTGTCTGGATAGCTTAATGGACAGTTACCAGCTCCAAGTATGGAGTCCGGATAGCTTAATGAACAGAGTTACCGATTCCGACCTTTATAGATACGGATCCGGGTTCAAGTCCCGGTGCCGTCGGAAATTTTTTAAGTCCGCGCCTCCTAGGGAATTTCTCCTTGATGTTTAGATTTTCTCTGAAATATTACGAGCCAAGTTACCTTAACCGTTTCCCTTAAAATTCTAAAAATTAGTTGCTGTCTTAACTTCAGAATTTTGACATTATTTGCACCTTTATTTCCCAGTATGACGGTAAGCTGACCTACACGCTTGGCGACTTGTATGCACGCTCGTAGCTAATAAATGAACACCGAATCGCGTACTCTAAATATACCTCATTTATGATTTAATTATACCCATGTTAATATCAGTTCATTACTCAAGACAAATAACTTCTTATGTCAACCACGCAAAATGTCTCTAATGAAGTAATCCGCAAATACTCCGGAATTTTAATAATGGAAAATATGTTTATTAAATTTAGCTCTCTAAAAACTGAACTCAGCCAAATTTTTCACTTTTCACCCGCAGCGAATTCGTGCTTCACGCACGGTTGCCATATACTTTTTCGAGGTCGTCACGCTCGAAAATTTAACGAGCTTTCGAGATAATAACGAAGACGAAAGTTCGACGCCCTAAATATCAAAATAACAGCTCGCTTTCGACTCGAGTGTGGATAAACACTCTCCTCCCACTACACTGAATCTCTTCAACATTGATTACCCATGCATAATAAGATAATCCACACAGAACACGTCGCCGGGTAATCACGTAAACCTGGACCGAGGTGATCCATGGAGTGATCCAACCGACCTTGGAAGAAAGGAATGATACCTCTCCAGAGGGTGGTAAGGTGTTCAAATATTGGGAATGACCAATAACTCGGGAGATAATGGCTTCACTCTCCATTGACGCATTTGCATCACCAACAAGAAGGTGATCGAATACATCTTCAGACGAAATGGAAGAAACAAAGAAATGACTAACAACCCACTTGGGTAGATTGGTCAAACCCGCAGGGAATGTGAACCATAAGGTCTTCAAATTATGGGGAAAATTCTTGCTACAGACGACCTCTCGTAAGTGATCAAGGCCCACCGAAGACACGCAACAGATGTAGACGTGATCCGAAACGTCATCTGTGCAGTACATCACCGCCGTTCCGTGTCAAGGACCACATTGTCTCAATTTATGTCAGGACTTCCTCGGGATGAGATAAGACCAATATGGTGAGAAAAGACTTGTATCCACTTCCCAATTACATAATCGTTTTCGAATTTGCACTCGGTCGAAAATGAACGAAGGGAGCGCATGAAAGCGGAAAGAGAAAGCCCGGGCTTGTTGACAAGGGGGCGATGCGTGCAATTGAAGTGTTTGGACTGGTGGAGGGAAGATGAGCCCGCGCGTGCATTGTCGTAAACATTTCTTATTGTCCGATAAACACCAGAGTGCAGAGTTTAATGAGAGATTTCCTATATACGTAATTGACACTGTCATCAGATGGTGACGAGGGAAAACCTCGAACGAAGTAACTGAAATGTTAAATTCTTTGAAGTCATGCGGTGTTGAAAGAGACCACAAAGGTATATCCAGCCACAAAAGGTTAGATACACCTACAGAGTTCCGATTTAATTATGCACACAAAATAACACATGCGAATTCCATTCTGTGCAAAAAAAAAGAATAAAAAAATAAAAATATGATGATGAATAAATGAATGAATAAAGAGAGGAGATGAATAAAAGAACAAATTATTGAAAAATGTTTAGAAACCGTACTATGATAATATTCTAATAATCCTATAATAATGATAATTCATGTGTATTTGTTTGTATACACGCTATGCCGCCACATTCTGTGAAGAACACATTGCGACATGAAAGGCTTCGAGATTGATACTTTGTATTCTATTGTTTGTTTATTTGTTGTTGTTTTATTCTTTGTATTGATACTTTGTACTTTGAATTCTATTTTAAGACAGCGAAGTCAATGAATTGAGCGATTGGCAGGTCTCTATGATACTGTGAAAGAAATACGATATTAGTGTGTGTGTGTGTGTTGTTACAAGTGCTTCGACAGCTTAGGTCATTTCGCACGTGGGCCCCCACCGGGAATCGAACCCGGGACCGCTTTCGCCAAAGTCGAACGCGTTGCCCACTTGGCTACCCGGGAGCCCTCTAATACGATATTTAATCTCCTTGAAACGAAACTGTTCAATAAAAAGTCGTACTGAATATAAAAGAAATAGCCAAGAATTGGATGAAACATATAAGAATTATAACTACGAAATCCCACAAAAAGACGAAATACTTGTACTACGGAAAATAAAGCGTGTAAATATAAAGCATATATAGGGCGAAATTAGAAGAATATGATACTCTCAGATATTATCAAGAGCTTATGGGACACCAGTGTACCACGACAACCCGGTTGAGAAACACAGCTGTGAGAGACAAACTCTTTAAATCATTTCTAATAAATGCATACACCTTTACGTAGTTCCTCATTTCATCTGAGATTCGCAGAAAAAATTCAATCAAACCATTATAAAATTTAAGGATATGATAAGCATATTCCGCCATTCAATAATTATCGGTAATGGGATTTTTCGACCAACTAAGATGCAACTTCAAAAAATGGTGAAAAGTCGTAACTTATTTTATTAAGATATTTTTATAGTCAAATTGAAAAACGAGCATTAGGAGGCAGTAGTTCTCCAAAAATTACAACATGGAAGCGATATCTGTCATGTTCAACAAATTGGAAGAAGTTAACAACACAGGCTGAGGATTCACTTCGTGGTATTCATTCACACAAAACGGCTTCATGACAGAACTTTTACTAAACCACATATAAATACAAACATACATTTTCATAGGTTTGTTTCCTGTATATATTTTGTTTTTTTGTCTCGATTGTCACCTGATGACGTAACTTGGCTACGAACCCTAGGTCATGCGGTGTATTTAGTGAGTGATTTAGTAAAATTTCGGTCATGAAGCCGTTTTATGTAAGAAGTACACTAAAAGAAGGTATTGTTCAACGGAAACTTAAGTTGAGGTTGAGTGGCGGATAAACCAAAACAAAGTCATCATAAATCTAGTGGACAATATCTGTACTTCATTAATCATATAGTTAAGTACAGATATCTTTCCTCAGATGGCAATGTATGTAACTTGTTGTAAACTTCTCAATCTCACAACCCTTACTGTAGGAAGTAAAGCTAATTCTGCATATCTTTAAAATATTCTAGGAACTGATTATTATAAGTATTTGCTAAGCTCGATTAATTTTAATGTTCCCATTCGAAGAACTCGCTATAACTCTCTCTTCCGTAATCTAATTTGGAAGGATGTATGCGAGTAAGTTTGAGCCCCAATCATGAATAATTAGGGTGACCAATGAATTTATTTACACTTGCAGGGGAATGTAATGTTTCAATGACACCCTTACACCCCTGAAGCGGAAAATGTTTCAATCTCTTAAAAATGTGTAATGTATCGTATATCTATATTATTATGCACTTCAATTACTTTCTACATTTGATTTTTCTTGGTGTTTTTGTTTTCACTACAACGCTTGTAAACAGGGGTTACATATATACATTCAAAAATCATTATTATGACTTTGATGTATTATTATTTATTATAATAAAACAATTATTAATGTTATTACAATAAAATAATATAATCTTCAACTTACAAGGTATTCTATTGTTTTTATTATTCTGAAAATTACGTCGAAGTTGTCCTTCCCGAAACCAATTGCTAAATTTAAGACTTGGCAAATATCCTCTCTAAGTAACGTTGGATAAATATTCCATTGACCCAGTAATTAGATCTCTTAATCAATATGAACACTTAGGACTAAATTAAAACAGCTAATGATTATTTAGCTTTGACATGAAAAGCTCGCGGTAGAATAGGGTCATTAGATCAAGAGACGGGAGTTACAAATCTGTGTTATTACTAGGCTAATTATCCAAGGATTTCCAAACGTCAACATCCCTACCCACGCTACTGAATACAGCCGTTAAGATTCACAATAATTTAAATGTAATCCTCCCATCCACAATACAGTTGCTTAAGCAGAGGAAGCCGAGTGTCGCGTACATATTTGCATATTAGTGAGCGTCTTCGGATGATTCCGCGGAGGGTAACTGCACTTGCACAACTGTATACTACTCCACGTCTGCTTGCAAGACAAAATTCGATTCGCCACAATAATATCTCCGGGAGAAGCGTACATGAGCTTGCTAAGGTCTGTATTCACGAACCGTTAACGAGTATCATTTATATTCCACCTCTTCAGAGCCTCATTCAACAGACCCGTGACTTTTTCCACGATGGAAATTATTTTGCATATCATTAAGCTCTCTTTTCTTTGTCCATTTAGGTCGTCAAACGAAACTACGGTGTCAATCGGCGAAGACTCTCCGGCGCGGATTAATAAAGTACCAACTTGTTTCGTAATGAATTAAGAACGTCAAAGTTTAGTTAAAGCGATAAGAAATTTAAAAAACATACAGCGACCATGGATTGCATTTCCACAGGGAATTAATGAGGTAAATAGTATTGAAAGCTTGCCAACGAGAGAATTTCAAGTTATGCTACTGCAAGGTTATTGAGATAGACGTCGACTTGCATAGGAAAGATATTAATGCCATCACAACCAAGGTCGCCCCTTCGGATGGAAATGTCGAAGAGATTCTTTAGAGACCCACCACAAAACAGCAGACAGCTGTTTCCCGAAACGTTGCCGAGAAAACGAAGACAAGCGCTCGTTAAAGGACAAAGAACGATGGATATAGCACACCTCACGGAACATCCAACTTTTGCGAAAGAGCGGGCGAACAAAAAATTCAAAAATATATCGCATGCGATAGTTGCGAAACCCCGGCGCGATATCTCGAAAGATATCGAACCGCGTGGCGATTGCAGAACGCCCACCAGCTCTACGAAACGACACCGCACGCTCGTTACAGCAGCCTTACTCGCGTGCGGAAGTCGCGGCATAAAATAGCTCCGATTGTTTCCGAATGGTTAACCCTTAGGAATGAACCAAGCACCGGAAAGGACGAACTGCGGGACCAATCGAGCGGGAAACTGGGAGATAAGGGGGGAAAATAAATGCTTACGCTGACAGAAATCCTTCTGGTTGGGTCTTCTGGTGAGGTCTTCAACTTCCACCAGCTCTTCCCGATTTCCGGCTGTGGAGGGGGGCGGTGATTCCTCCTCCCCCCTCGACAACAATGAACAACCTCGATGGACTATTTATCCGTGAGTTTTCGACGCCTTCCACTAAACGAGCGCCTTCGCCTGCGACAGCCTTCCCTCGCACCGGCCTCTCGCTAACTGCGTTACCTAACCTCGCAAAAGATACTTTCAACCGTTCCACGCTCCCAACACACATATACACAACCCGTTCCCTTCTTTCGCGTGTTACATTCACTCTCCCCTCTCCTTGGGTGTCGTGAGGCCTTTTAGGTCATCCTTCTCACGACTTTTACTTTGAGCGAGAAAGTGGCCGCTCGTTTCGGATGAGCCACGGATATACCGTCGACGAAAGGGAGGATCTTCTTCTTTACTATTGAGGAGCGAAGGCATAAAACACAGGATTGTTTGCAGACGTGTAGACGCCCTTAAAGCGTTACAAAACTCGTAGCGTCATCCTTTCGTAATTCTTCAAATGCTGAATACATAAATTTTCATCCGTAGGCAAAATTAACAGCCTGAAACATTCCGTTAATGGAGATAAATAACAGTAATTCAACGTCAAAATCGAATTCATATAAGCTTTTCTTACAGCGAACAAAGCAGTGGTATATGGTTGCAAGAATGTAGTTTCAGACTATTTCATAACAAAAGGCACCATAGCTATTTATTTGTACTGTTTTGTTATTCGATGTAGCAGATGCTCTGTTCAGGAAAAACCTCGGAATTTTATTTGGCGTTGACACTACCGCTAATTTCAACTGAGAGCTGAAATTCAATTTTGAAATATAATTCACTCCACAGTAAGTCGAAAAGCGTATATGTAAACCTATCTAAAGTCATGAAATGATGAAGAGTGCTCTGAAGAATGACAACATAAAAAGCACACGTAAAATCATACATCACGATTAAAATAATGCAATATTACTTACGTAGATAATATTTTACACTCCGTTTATATTTTTTACGAATGAGATTCCTCACAAAAACGAGGAGCGCTTGAGGAATGACACTGTAATAGGCTTTAATGTTATAATAATTTTCCTAATAGATACCATTAGTTCTTCCAATTCTAGGATTCACCACAAGCATCCAAGCAATAAGTGACATGCGATCCTAGAACCACATTATTGAGTAGCAATAGATCAACTGTCAAGGCTGAAAATTCATTACTGAACCCGGCAAAGGAAAAACGATTATAAGTTAACCTGCGATCAGCAGAAATTATTAAAATCTCCCCATAAATCACACAATCATCTAAATTTGCATAAATCGAAGACTGATAATTATCAAAATAAACGAACAACAAGAATCACACTTCTCAGATTCGTAAAGAATGGATCGCAGACTTTTTCAGGAACTGTGAAGAAACCGTTATTCCATTCAACCAATCCAGGGCTGTGTGGTGAAAACGACTGAGGAGTACTTATATAAACATTACGTAGAAACGCAAGGTGAATGTACAAGCAATAAGAAAGCGTTGCGTCAAAAACTTCGATCTGCAGGTGATTCCGAAAGCCTCTCTAGTTCTACAAAGCAATAAAATCCCTGCTTTGAAACAAATTTCTAGGGAAAGGGGTGTTTAAACACATGACCTGCCTCACGATTCGGATACGCATGAGAGTTCTCCGCGCAATTATCATAAAACTGCGTGGACTCTTCAAGAAATGTCAAGTAACTACAACAACTCGCTATCGAAAATGATTCATTATAATAGTATATGGTGTTTAAAACTCTTCTCTTGATCAATAACCTCCTTATTTATAATAAGACCACACTCAGTTTTCCTCTCACGTGAATGGCGCTCCCTCGAGCCATTTCCGTTCTCAAATCCCATTCACACCCGTGTAAGAGGCGCGATTCTCATTAGTAGCAAACTGTTCAGGTTACCTATCAGCATAAGACAAAGGTTTCGATCACTTAATTTTCGCCCAATCTGCCGCTTTATCCGCTCCCATTATTTCGAGATTAACTTTCAAAGCCTTTCACTCTTCTTGGATAATGGAAAGGATCATTTTTTCGGATTCTTAAATTGGGCCAAAATAATCTACTTTGACGGCTGACTCATGAGCGGCGGAGATTTCAACTCTCAGGTGCTCCGAAATTGGGGTGCAACATTGAAAAGGATGACAACTAACGCAGCAGGCAATTGAAATAAATCAACTTAAAGATTAAAATTACACACCTCGGGAGATTTTTGATGAACCCCTATTTGAATTAATTCTTCAGGTTGACATACAATTTAAGGAATTGGTGTAGGAATGGAAAAATGATGGTGACTTCAATGACTGAAAAAGTATGATGAGATAAACAATTTTTGCAATCGTTGATTCATGTTCTTGTCTCGAATGAGTCCCGAATGTATAATTGCTTCGATAGCTCTTTAAATGAACTTTACAAGTCAACTTAAAGATTAAATTACACGCCTCCGGAGATTTTTGATGAACCCGTAATGGAATTAATTCTTCAGTTTGACATACAATTCAAGAAATAGGTGTACGGATGGAAAATGATGGTGACTTCAATGACTGAAAAAATATGATAATGAGATAAACAATTATTGCAATCGTTGATTCAGGTTCATGTCTCGAATGGGTCCTGAATGTCTAAAGCGTAGCTAGCTCTTTACATACACCCAATAACTACCAACCAAAAAGAAAATTTCAGAAAAAATACCCCCTTCTACTATCCAAACGAAACGATTATTATATATACAGTTGGAAAGTTTCAATAACTTTATAAGGACTGATAAAAGTGAGCTAATTACTCTTTCTGCTTCCTTACATAAAGCGAGGCTTGGCTTAGCGTTCTGAGATAATTATACGACATGTTATGGTTTTTATTACTGTAATTAATGGCATGGATTTATTCATCATCAGTTATTTCCTCGTCACGGAATAGCGGTTACGCTTCCTAAGTCTCGCAACCGAAACAGTGGAAAGCAGCAGAAGGCTCAACTATGAAGATTTCTACCCATTTCCTGTAACAAAGCAGGAGAAATACGTAGGCGTTCTCAAGAAGTCTTAAAAAGCGATCCTTTGCATTTGTTCTATTTATTCAAAATATTTTTCATATGCAGTAAGAATCACGATAACCTGGACGCTAATAGTAGTATTAGTAGTATTGTTAAAAGTGCTTCGACAGCTTAGGTCATTTCGCACGTGAGCTCCCACCGGGAATCGAACCCGGGACCGCTTTCACCGAAGCCGAACGCGTTGCCCACTTGGCTATCCGGGAGCCCTATGGACGCTAGTTAAAAGTATACAGGGTAGACGAGAGATTCCCATGTTGAGGTCTGTGGAGAGTCAATAAGTGTTCCTTGAAAACTTTTGAAAACCGCCATGGAATTTCGGAAGCTTCCTAAGATTTTTAATGCTGCATAAAGTTGAGACGCTTATAAACACAGGTTCTCCTCATCTTGTGCGTGGATACTGCAATTAACTTATTCAGGCTCGCTTAGTTAATTTTTTATTAATGTCTACTCTCAAAATAACCAGAGGTTTTATGAAATTTCCAAAATTCGTGAACGTTCCGTCGGAAAAGTTTGAGAAACCCTTGAGTAGACCGTAGCTAATTAATCTCGTAGACTAGCGATTACCGAGTTTTAAAGTATTTTCATTCCAATTAAATTAAATTTTACAACAAGCAAGCCTGTAAATTACTTTAAATAAAAGTTCTTTTTTTGAATATAGACAATAGCAACATGTTATGGTTTATCAATCGATTTTTGTCCCCTTATACAAGACTGAATTACCGGTTAAAGAAGATGGCTCCTGCTGTAACTGTAGCAGAGCTATACGATAGTACGATATACTGATTAAATAAAATATTACCGAGTGTTAGACCAACTTTCTCATGGTGGTCACGATGGAAATGTGATGTCCTGCGAAACCTGAGGCTGAAAAAATTGAAGAAGATTGATATCTATATACCTAATAAAGAAAATGACATACATTTTTCACTTTAATGCAGATCAGAAATTAATACCCGAAAATATCGCTAACCCAATTCCCTACAGTTATTCTGACTATACCCTTTATAATCCCATATACGTCTTAATTTTTCTTGTTGAACTCAACGTCAGAGGAGCAGTTTTGACACCAATTAGGCTTCTAGGATTGGTAATGTATTGCATGTATCGATGCATATCTTCCCAAATTAATCGTACCACATTTAGCAAGCATCCCAACTGACAATTAACGTTAAGTTTTCCACTTTTACTACCATAGATATATCGCAAGAGGCCTTTTCCCAACCTTTTTTGGGCTAATTATCAACCATTTAACATGACTATATATCAGAGAGTAATTTTTTATAAATGCAACATCAAAAATATCTACCATAAAAACAAAAAAGCAGCGATTTTTACAAATTATGCAGTTTACTTCTATTAAATGCACGTTGATATCTCCAATACGCACACCGAATAGTAAATTCTTCGTCGTGGCTACGTGAAAAGAGAAAATGCTCATTCGGTTACGCACGAATTACGTAGTTAAGGGGATATACGTGCCATAAATCGTCCTCACTCAAACCGTGAAACAAAAAAAAAACAACACAGTCAACTAATTTGGATCTTTACAACTATCGCGTGAGCATCCGAAAGACAGGAAGTAAAGCTGCTGGCTAAGAACAATACTACGACGAAATTCGGTCTCCTTCATTCGTACTTGACATTTTCTTGTGCCGCGCACCTCCATAGTCTGATGTTACTCCGAAGAATACGATAAGGTGACAAGTAATTTTTACGCATCGCTCACATAGATAAAATAATCGAAAAAACACGCCCACAATGGATAAAATAATCGAAATAGCCTGCGCGGGCATATGCAGCGCCGTTGCACCACTATTTCCTCGGCATCGCGATAAAGGGAAGGCCGTTATGGCCAGTGAATTCCACACCGGACATCGAAGCTGCAATAAAACGGATTTACAGGCGCTCCTCATTTAACGACCGAGATCCGTTCATACGATTGGGTCCTTAAGCGAATACGACGCTAAGCGAAGAACTTATTTTTGATTTATTCCCATAAAAGAAAAAGCACGCAGGAAACTCCTTTGAGTGAGAAACTCCATACATGCCATTTAATTTGATTTCACTGGGTATTACGAAACATTCAAGAAGGATCAATGTATGTAGTCAATATAATCAGAGTCGCGCCGTCGTATGGGTGCAAGGGGTGCATCGCACCCGGGCGGTGGCATCTTAAGGACGCAACAAAAGCTTAGCCAACCATTATTATTACTACAATATCATTATTTGTTGTTTCCTGTGTGATAAATTTCCCATTCATTCCCAAGGAGAAACGGACATGAAAAAAGTAGGACGGAACCGGGAATTGGGATACCCGGGTTCGAGTCCCGGTTCCGTCAGACTTTTTTCATGTCCGTTTCTCCTTGGGAATTTTCCTATATGCACGACTTATCGTGCTTAGTCACCTAAACCCTTTTCCTTGTTTCCCATTCATCCCATCAAGAACCATTTCCATTCATCAATGAGCCAAGACGTAAAAACTTGCCTCTCATCGGCATAAAGAATGTAATATGTGATGGACCTATCTCTTGCGATATTGTACATAAATTCGCAGTTATGAGATCTCGCAATGTACATTTTTAACTTTAAATGATACGCTGTATTTCTCATTTTCCTCCATTCCCTAAATATTTGATTACTTATACTGCAATACGATTTTTATTGGAAAAGTTAATATTTACTAGCAAAAATAAATTTCATACGATTAATATCATTCTAAGTTATGCGCATTACGATGATAATGATACTCGAAAGTAATGTGAACTATTAACCTAACTCATAATGAAAATTTACTATGTCAACATACGGAGTATGGATGATTAATTGTTTCTGATGTTTGGTGACCCATGTCTGCTGGGAAACGAAGTCACAAAACACGGGTTTTTCATATTCTAAAAAAATAACTTTTACTAGCGAATCAGGGAAGGAAAGTAATCAGGTTTTGGTACCTAATTTTACGTGGCGGCTAATTATGTTTGCACCCGGGTGACAGATAGACTGAGCGCGGTTCTGTATATAATATACTACGGAAAGTCGTTACGCCGCGCCGTTATGATTAAGCTAATCCAACATCCCAGTAAACCAGGGATCTAAACTACGGCTTTTTGTTTAATTCCACGCGGCTGAGAAACTATTCCACGTTTTACAAATTTTCTCAATTTTGTGTAATTTAAACGAAAATTTATTTCCTACCCCTTCAGCTATCAAGTGTCAGCATAAGATGTACTCACTCTTTTAACCTTGAATATCATTGAAATATTACTATCAATGTAACGACTGGTTACCAATTAAATATATTTAAATAGAGCTACGTAGGCACTGAGGCACGCGAAATTTTTTGGCAATACTGCAGCTGACTGGAGGCAAAAGTTCGGAAAATCCTACTGTAAACTTCGACGCGATTGAATCGCTATATTTAAAATTGCAAACGCAACTTGAGGTTGATTACTGAAATAACATGTGTAGCAAAAGAGCTGAAAAAGGATGACTACACAAACAACTTCAGGATTGCAGCGTTGGTGATACGTAGAGTGAAATGAAGAGGACTTATCACGACTTCCTTACCAAGAGTATAGCAGGGGACTACAGAAGACCGACCTTAGTTTTACGGTCACATTATGACCAGCCGCAAATAGCAATATTAAGGTAAAATATTTTGTTTACATTATTATAATTCAGTTTACGGAGACAAAAAAATTTCAGAAGAATTGATTAAGATTATTAAAAGAACGGAAAAGCATTTCCTAATTAATCCAACCAAATATTAGGAGAATAAATTACAATTTAAGATGAATACATATCTGTTACCTCAGAACTTTGAAAATTGTAAATTGGAAGAGAAACAAAGATCGATATTTAATTGCGATAGTTTCAAAAAATAACGTACTTTCTTACATGCGTGCAGTATGCTTTACAATTCTAACGAGAAAACACTAATGTCCATTCATAAGATCGTAATACCGAGAGAAAACGTCCCATCATAATCGTTAGGAATTAACCTCCATAAGGAGCTAGCTCTATATACTATAAAGGCGAACGGAGTAGTTCTAGATTCTTTTTCGTACTTGAGCCCACGAAAATTGCAATTACGCAATGGAATCGTCTTATTTGATTTTCAAACACATTAGTAGAGTGTCCGGACATTGTGCATATGAGCTTCTTTCTTTACGAGCGCGATATATCAATTAAGCCATTAGGAGGAACAATAAGATACTCAATTTGATATGGAACATATATCTAACGAAAGACTACATGAGCAACAAAGCAAAAAATTGATCGGAACAAAATTAACTTACAAATTCAAAACCATATATCTCGTAATAAGAGTTGGAGAAAAATATATGTCACTATAAGAAGCATGAATAATTCAACAGAAATCGAAATATATTAATATTTCCCTTTTATTATTTATACGATAAAATCTGTCCAAAGTATTCTTGAATTGGACCTTACACTTTTATTTGTTTACCTACTTATATACAGCTAAAATAATAATAATAATGATAATAAACCATCACAACATTATTATTTAATATGTTTGGAGTACATACCTGTTATCTCAGTATAACATTTGAATAATAATTGTATAATAATGATTATAATAAAAATGGTTGAGGAAAAGGATCTTCTGAAAAACTCACGTTCGGCTGATGGAGCATCCCCGCTCTATATTAAAAGACCAAAGGAAATAAAAAAAAATCTTACAGGAAAAAAGCGAGATTTCACGCAGAATCACGATCAAGAAAGCTTTTTTGTCGATTGAAATCGATCCATTTGATCAATCTATTACCTTTAATAGAGATAGGGATCTAATTCACTCATTGTTCCCTCCAAAAGCGACAGAGTGACAGGTGATATGTACGAGATAAGCGCAGTTGATACGTCGAAAAAAACAAGAGACGACAACAACTCGCAAGGCGATAAGAAAATCAGCGGAAACACGGCAAAACTTAATGAACGATCAGTTTCACTATTAGTAGCGACAGCTTGATGTAGATGGAGCCAGTTTCGCACGTTTAATCACTTCGGTTATCTTCAGGAAGATGTAAGATACTTGCTATAAGCCGATAATGAGCGAAAACCTCACAAGAAGTACATCTCCCATCCCCTACAGATAAGGTACCACTGCACTTTAGCTAACTACCTTCCTTTTACCCACCGCTTGTACTTACAATTAGTAAAAAATAAAGTAAGACATTAACCCTGTATATCCACTGCAACGGCCCATACCTACCAAACTTCCTTCCGTGGGATACTAACGAGTTAAGGCATACATTCCGGCTGCCCTACGAATCTTCGTTTATTGCCATTCCTTGACGAGAAAGCAAAATACATGATGAAACTGGCAAGGCAACGAAAGTGGGCACCGTGAACGCTACGGCGAATTGAATGATAAATCTGAAAAAATCTTGCGCGAATACAGAAAAAAATCAAACCGCACACGTCCTTTTAACCAATAATAATAACCTTAGTTATCAAGTTTCCTCCGTCTAGCCTGGATATGCTACGTGAGACAGACCTAATGATCCATGAACATTACAAAATATCCCACAAAGCCAGTGGTGTAATCAATTGTAAAAGTATAATGGAATCATCTATTTCATGTTACCAAAAAGAGAAACTTGAGACGGTCAGTTTCAAAATCAGTTTCATTATGTGACTTCGTCATCGCATTTTGACTTATTGATGAATGATCCCAAATGATTAATTCCCATTTAAAGGATGCATTTATCATATTCTTAGAAATATTCTCATGTTAGATACAGTGAGACCTACACTTTTACCCTCCCGCTTAACGCGGGGGACACGTTCCAATAAGTTCGAGCGCTAAACGAAACAGCGTTAAACGAGGTCGTCTTAGTACGTAATAATGGGGATAAGTGAAACAGAACAGATAATAAGAAACTTTATGAGTTTTTTGGTTTATTTTGTAACACTAATTGTTCAATAATTCTTTAATATATTAATTATATACTTATTTATTTCTGATATCGATTTTTGTGAGGAATGCTCTTCCTCTTATGACAACTTTCGTTTTTTTTTGTAAAGAAGTAATCTAACGTCGTTTGCATTTTTCTGTTTCGTTCAGCAAGCAGCTGTTTATAGCAAGGCATCGCATCAATTACACTTCGTCTTGCCTTTGAACTTCTATCAACATTGGAATCATTTCGTATAAACTGATCCATAACTTCCGTTATACGGGCTAATCTGTTTTTAGAAACTCCATTGAAACTTCCTTTTGTTCCTTATCTTCGAAATCGGTAATTAATTCGGATAAACGAAATTATGCGCAATTTCTGGGAATCCCAAAACCGCATTTGATATCGGGGAATCCCAATAAAACCGCGAAATACTGAAACAGCGTTAAGCGGGGTCTTACTGTACACCACGCAGAGTTAACTTAAGATCAGTTCAAATATAAAAAGAACTACAAAGATTACTAACAAAAGATGATGATTTCGTTTAAGTAGTAAAGTACACTGGCGAAATTCAAACTATTAGTGAACTAAAAATGAGAACTAAAGGAAAAAAATCGCATCTGTGAGTGTTAAGCCCGAACGCAAATTACAATTTCAACCCCCACAAAATAAGCTACAAAAGCCTTGGAAAGTGAATACGAACGTTTATTTCCTTCATTATCATCCCAAGAAAGGACTTCCTGTTATTTCCGTACGAGGAACTAACATTCGGAGTAACGGAATTAGCAACTGACTTATAATTCAGAAATTCCTATGGTAATTGATATCAACAGAGTGCAATATTTCCGCTTATTCGCTCACAGATGCTGAGTACTGTTTTCCAAGTGATTAAACACTTGCAAATGAGTTCAAATCAACGCTTTCATGGCGATTCCATATAAATCACTAAATATGAAGGGGCCCCACCGCCATATCTCGTTGAATGGGAAGTTTTTCTTTTGTCTTTTATTACAGGATAAAGAGAAAAATCTTTCGAGCTTGCTCAAAACCGAGAATATGATAACACTGAGGTATGAGTGATGCTAAATAATGGTATTCATTTTGGTAATCCTTGTTTGAATGTTATGATCATTGTAATTCATAGGCTCATTGTGGGCACTTATGGCTTTGAGAAAAAATCGAGGGAAAACTACATCACTCCTCATCCTGCCTAGTACGCCGCATCCCCCTCTTACGACTTCTGGAAGCTAACGAAATAGAGGTTGTTCAAACTTGCCGTCGGGAAAATACATTGAATAAGCATTAAAAGGGTCTTTCCCTAACTACAGTTGTAGAGTACATTATTTAAATAAATTTAAAGATAAATATAGAGACATATTTCCAAACAAACATAAGTCAACGGTGAAATTCATATTTACTTCTGAAATTGATTAAAATTAACCTTAAATAAGGGCCAAAATTTAAACCTATAAACGAAATCAGGCTCAATAAATTTTCCAGTCAACAACCTACCTCAATACTCCTATTAGGAATACACAGATATGACTACAGTAAATAAATGCACTTTGCGAGTATTAGATGCAATTGCATTAGAATCTTCCACTGACACAACAGCTGGATTTCAAAATAAATTATATTTTAAGACCATAAAAAGTAATTCAAGCCAATCGAGAAATAGAAATAACTAATTTTGTAAATCAAGTATACCAAATTCTTTCATTGAGCAACTAACCGGCATCTTATACGAACAAAAAATTACTACCTTAGGATTTCAAAACACAGGTATCAGTAGGAACATTTTTGCGAAAGACTTTTTAAGTTCAGACAACGGACACATCTTTGGAAAGCTAGTACCTCACAAAACAAGAATAGGAAACGCTGAATTTGTGAGTGAAATTGGATGAACTATTTTAAAGTTCTAGAATACTTCAATTTCGAAATTTAAGTTTTATTTTGCGATTCAGACCTCCTCTCGAAATTACTTCTCCAATGAATTTACTCCTATCTTCCATAAATTTACCTCTAAATCATCAACAGATTTGAATTTTTTTTCTTCCAGTAATACTTTTATACGGATTTCTTTTTTTATTTGATGTTTTCAATATAGTTACGACTCAATGCGATTTGCAACTTCTGGCTGTTCTTCATATGATCAAATAAAGCTGTACAAGAACGATTTCCGGTCAGAGATTTTGAAAGCTGCATAAATCGAGTGTAAGATTCCTCCTAAATTCGTAACTTAATAACCACTGATTCAACTGCTTAGAGAGAAACATTCCCAACTTTTGCCACGAAAGCAGCTTCACATTGTTGGGTTGGATGGAATAAGACACTCTTAGTCTCAATCTAGCCCACATAAGGAGCCCATAATTGTTATTATTATTATTCAAATCAGATTTGAAAAACAAATGTAAACAGTTTTATTTAGGTTATCAATGATAGTGTGGTATATGTAAGTTATAGTTTGCAGGTATTATTTTTCATGTGTTGTTGTTTTAAGTATTCAAGTTATTCCGTTTGGGAATTTTATGATTATTAAATTGTGAGCCGATCACTGACAGGAGTTGTCTGTGTAATTGCTTCGCTGTTATTTTGTTGTATCTGAGTGGTATTATCTTTCCGTCTCTGGCACCTCCTGACGCACCAAATTTCGTTCAGGACTAAATGGTCACTATAACCAGAAAAATTTTAATGTGAATGGTAAAATTTATTTTTCAAATAATTCGAATAGTATGGGATTACGTGATTGGGCACGGTTGTACGTGAATGTACATATATATCATCATTATATTTGTCAAAATTGAATATAGAATAAATTCTCACAATTATTATTGGCCCTTTCAGTAGCGTTTGGAACGGCTTGGACAGTCGCGTCTTTACAAGGCGCACGTGTCTCTTTTCCATCAATACTGTCGTACTTGTAGTAAACAGTTCGTCGGAAATTTTGAAACTTTATAATAATTTCTTTGTGACTTGAGACAGTTACTGATACAACCACAACGAAAATCTATCGCAAATCAAGGATTGGTTAGACAGCAATACGGATAGCAATATTTGAACGGTTCACTTATTGTAGACGACGTGTAAGCTTGGCATCAGAAGCGTACTAACCGATGGTTCTTACCATAACAGAACAGGAATCCAGATCCAAAGATAACAGGGGAATCACCAGAGCACCGTTAAAACACTACATGAGCTGCAGAAGAATAGTACAGCAACTCCTCTTGTGGAAACGTACGTAACCAAACGTATAGTTGTAGTCCAACGCGCACCGAAAGAACACCACTATTCTCCGGACTCCAAGCCGGGCCGTCGCACAGAAACATCAACTATCAGACGCTGAGGATAGACTGAAAGAACACGCGCGATTTCGGTAAATAACTTTCCCCTTCCTCGAAGCGAAAAAACTGAATGCATGCCAAAGTATAGAATTGTTGCGTTGACTAAACCGAAGATAACGTTCAGCCAAAGTTATTGAACCGATAATCGATAAGCGATAGTGTTTATCTCCGGGCGATAAAAGGGCCGAATCGGAAAAGTTGCGGCGCCACGTACGGTTGTAAATTTCAATTACAACCAAAGTTTACTTGCGATGAGAAAAAGTGAATGATTTATGGATTTTCAGATAACGAACGGCCAAATGGAGGGAAAAGTAAAGGCGGTTGGAAAGCGTAACGCAGGCGGATTATTCCGATAATATTTTGAAGAGGGTGCGATTTTTGCAACATCACTGTAACCAGGACCGAAACTAGGATTGATTAAATGGACCCTTTCAACGGCGGTGTTTGGTCCGAGTGAGCAGCTCTTCCTACTACTATTAGATCACGTGTGGCCAACCTCTCATAGTCAATGCGTCAATTATTTCATTTTTCTGAGATGTGCCACACAAACTAAATGCTGTGTTATTCATATAATAATAAACTATAATAAATGCGAAGATGAAGGGAAGGTAATTTACGAAGTACGGGAAGCCTTACAGCTAAAGACGATAGGAGAAACAGATATGAAAAATATCGGCAAGGCTGATGCTCGAACCGAGGTCCCCCATTTTCCATCAAATGTCTTGAAGTACCAGGAAAGGTTTAGGAAAGGCACCTAATCGCTAGTAAGGTCAGAGAACGTACCCGGAAAATGGGGGACCTGGATTCGAGTCCCAGTCGTTTTGACGTTTTTCTCATCTGTTTCTTCTATAGTAAATGCTCTCTGAGGAATTCATCAATAGGTTATGTTACGCATTTCAGGATGTGCATTTGCGTGTATATTTGTAAATTGTTTAATAAATTCAATTTTAGTATTTCCTGGATCTATAGTGGACTATTAAGCTGTTTTCGTGCCTTTATTAAGCATAGTGACAAGATATTTCATGCAAATAAATTCATTTAAAATGTGAACGAATAAAATGTAATTTTCGATAAAATGAAAATTGGAGTTTATGTCCACAACAACGGAATGGGGTACTTTTGTGGCAATTTAAGAATTTTCAATAAGCGTATCGCTTAAATTTATATCAGTAAATGAGGTATATATTCATCTACTTCCAACAGACCAGGACATTGACAAGAATATAAGACGATGTTGTTTCTCTTACGGAATTTTGTTGAAAAGGGTCCTTATACGAACTTAAGAAAAATTCTCGACTTCGAATGTACAATGTCTAAGTACATACATTACAACATATTGTTACAAAAGTAAGACGATAAAACTCACAAAAACCTGCAAAGGAAAAATCGATCGATTGTTTGTTTACCGCCGATTTACAATAAACGGTAAACTCAATCTAAAGCACCTCTCACCTCTTGCGCCTAATAAAGCTGTTCGTACCCTTAAGGGTTCGAGCACCCTTGGTTAAGAGCCTGTTATTTCGGAATAGGGAGACAGCATTAGTATTCCGAAACGTTTAAAAGCGAATGTAACATAGAGACTGAAAGCCACTAATCAAGAAAAGACTATAATTAAAACAGCGAAATCAATCAGTTCCGCCACATGTTTCTTTCAAACCTGATCCCTTTCGTTTTAGCTTCCGTTCCAAAAAAATTCAGAAAACGAGATCAAACCCGCTGTGAACTTTCTTGGAAATTTTAAATCCTCAATAATACTTTCCGCTTCGCAGACTTCAATTTCCTCTTTTACGAGCCCGGGCAACTATTAAAACAGTAGCCTTCATAGCTGTTGAAGCACTGAAAACTATCTTTCATAACACCACTCCCGGAAAGAACATGGAGAGGCGTGGAAACACAATCGAAGGATTAAAGGATGAGATGTAACAAAGAATCTTGTGCGAGGGAAAACAAAGGCGAGGCTCGCTTTGTCTCAAACTTCTAATCCTCACCAATACCATAGCCATCTAAGGGATTTTCGTATGGCTGGATGAAGATAATCGCACAGATTTACGAATGAACCCATCTGCTCATTGGATATTTCCTATCTTTCTTTTCCCCTTGTATAAATTCAATCTCTAAAAAGACTAAGCCGATCGCCATCTTCCATCTGTACGTCATTCTTTAAGACATTTCGAAACTTGCAAACTTCCTCATCGTAGCATTAATTTTAAGCACATGATAAATCAGGATGGGATTCGTAGGTAGGATTAAGGCTGACACTTTAAAGTTGTCCTTCAGTACTAAGTTTTAGTTTTTCTAGTCTGTACGGTAACTAATATTTGCAGTTGAAATCTTCGAAGGTAACAAATGAATCGCTGTTTTACGTAGTTGTTTTATTTACGTCCGATCATGGAACTCCGCATAAAGACAACCTGGCACGAGGCTACTTTAGCGGAAGAGAGTAAAGTAAATAGCATTTGACTCCCTCATAAGCCAACCTTAGTGACCAGAAAACTGGAACACGATATAGAAAATTGGTATTAAGTGATAGTTTAATTATGCAACGGTACACACGGAATAATTCTTAATACCATATTTTGATGAATGGCATATTTTGTTTTCTTTTTGGTACAAGATAGAAAAAAATTTACCTTTCAGTTACTTTTGTCTCGATCCTTTTCAAGGCTATGATAATATGAAAATACAGAGATACGTGAGATGCTGCGTAATCGCAATTCTCAAGGTCAATATTAAATGCTATGAAGGGTGTTATAAGAGGTGGATTTGCGACTTGTTTTAAGCTTCAAAAGAAAATAAGTATGTTCTGGTATTTAAGCATGCTAAAACTCTTCTGTACACAATGTACTGAGTTACACGCTAAGAAAAATATAACAAACGTTTTTGAAACCGAACACATCTTACTGTGACTACATTCAGTATATATGTCCTTAAAATCGAAGTTTTCTTGCCCACCTCTTAGAATGACTTTTGATTACGCTATTGCATAAACGCATACTATTACAAACATACTTAATTTCATAGATGTGCATATGATTTGAAACAAAATGTCAAAAATATACAGGGGTCCAACCTACTATATAAATTTTGAGCCAACCGAATTTCGTGTAAACATAATTCTTTGCTAACGCAACCGCATTGAGTTCCACAGATAGGAGTGCTTTCGTCTCCAATGATGAAAAGCATCACAGGTTTAAAATTTTAACCAGATTTAACATTTTCTGCAAAAGATTTAATTCCGTAAATTCGGCTACTTACGAAACACTTCTAAAATGCATAAGCGAATTTTATTGGCTATTCTAATTAGCGAAAGATAATTTTAAAGTTGAATGAAATCCCACCATTAATGCCGTGTCGTGTCATCCAAAGGAATTTGTGAGAATATATTTCTGAGGACCATAAAATCGTAAAATCTCCAGGTGTTGTGGCCTAACATTGTGGAACTCCATCTAAGACATCGTATTTCGTATTTTCCACAAATTTATAAAACACGGCCATGACCGTCATGGTTTAAACCCGTGTCGTGTTTACAAATTTTGCGTATAATACGAAGTACGCTTCTGATTTGTTTTACCAGTAAATTGCGTTCATGTGAACCGTTGTTCTGAGTTAATCGTTTGGTATTAAACGAATTAACATACATAGAAACCAAGAAAAAGCAAAACAGTACAATACTTCGCTTCGTTTCCACCGATTTGTTATCCGTTTTCGTATTATCCTTTTTCGTGTTAACCGTTTTCGTGTTAGCTGATTTTCAAGCACGTTAGAGCACCGCTTCCATCTGAGCATCGGTTCAACGTCGTAGGTAGCTAATAATAATACAAATTAAAATAACTTTATCCAAAAGTTCCTATGCATTTTGATGCTACTTGATCAAATCCGTAGTTAATTGTAAATCTTAGAGTACCTGCACTGCCTTTACCGACGGTAAAAAAATACGGGAAATGCCGTGTTTCCACAACACGGCCTACGAAAGGTCAGCGATATTTACTCACCGTCTCCCGTCTATAATAAGAAGAGATCAAAGGAGCTCTCCCCGCAGATCCCCAACTTGGCACCGTTCGCCAGGATTATTTTTAAGGTCCTCCTCCAACCGAGACTGCCAAAGTTGTTGTTTACAGCGACCGAAGCAACTCTGACTCGACGCCTCACTGCACGTTGCCAAAAGTTGACTGTGCCGCCATTTCCGTTTCGCTACTGAGCAATTAGCGCATTTATGCGAGGGTGAGCGGGAAAACCGACGGCGACGCTAAATGAAATTCCTGATTCCGGTAAGTAACGTAAAGCCGCTCCCGAAGACTTCTCAAAGATTACGAATATGTTGAGGACTAGGTTATCGTATTTTAATTCTAAACGGAGTACACTTGGTTTTGAATGTTAAAATTTCTGTTTCCATACGCCAGACTTTATACATCCGTGAAGGAAAGATACCCGAGGATCACGAGCAACTCGAAAATTTCAATACTTCACGTACTTTTCGCACCAAGACCTAATACACCACATTTATGCTGATTTCTGCTAAACGGTTAATTAAAACTATACTTCAAAGGCTTAAATGTATTAAAAGAAAGTAGTAACAATTACGTCCACATGAAAAAGTGGTATAAATGCTGAAGGAAGTCTTCTCTGGATACTAATCGGGTGGTTTCGTGGTACAATATCGATGTTTCGGCCGCTAGCACTGCAACCATCCTCGGGGACTCACCCTGTACCACGGAACCTTCCGGTTAGTATCCCGAGAAGACTTCCTTCAGCAGATCGTTCACCGAGAAAGTCTCAAGTAATATAAATGTTCATGTAGTACATGCAAGAAGTAAACATTACACATTCTAACGGTATATAACGATATAACTTCCACCAAATATTTGGTGGAACTTACGAAGTACTTGTTAAGTGTATTTAGAACTTTATCAATACACTTTTTGATTTGTGTTTATGAAAATCTCGTCCCTTAGATGACCAAGACTGTTATGGAAGCCGGGTTCATTTAATTTCTCATTGAAATATAGGTGGAATTCAGACTGAATAGAATTAATGGAAAAAGGATGGCCATTTCTTATGCAACTATATTGCAAAACTTGGAAAACAGTTAAGTTTTATAAATTCTAATTTCATAATTATCCTTGACGAAATAATTAGTCTTTTATATAATTGACGCATTAACATTTTATGTGAAATTAATCATTAATTAATTAATCTTGCGAATAATCCACATTATCTTATTTATATCATAACAAGTAATATATACAATTATTAAGGACAATTCAATTCAAATTATCTTCCGTTATGCTTCACGGTGGTTCACTGATTTTCTATAATTTGAGTAAATACCTAATTGATTTACATTTATTATATGAAAATACATATAATCGATCGAAGAGCTAATGAAGGTTTTCTTTAAATGTGAAAGTCGAATACGAAAGGTTTTCCTTTATGTAGATTCCCAGACCTATGGAACAAAGTAACTGCAGCGAATTAAGGTTGGCCACCCATTTAATAGGAAGGAAAATATCTTTCATATAAGAGTTATCTCTAATGAAAAGCGATTATACTGAACATAGTGAATTCTTTTCAAAATATTTGTCGTTTATAAGTTCGATATCAGAAGTTCGTCAAAGATATGAGGAAAAAACTTTTCATACTTGTTTAATCAAATAATGTGGCTCTCCAATTTCTTCAAAGAAATTATTCCGCATGCCAACAAACAATATTAGAGAACACCACTTTCAAATTAGAGCTTCATACACTCAAAAATTATATTCATGAAGTTTAGTTGCGCCAACTAGCGCGATTAAGGGAATATATAAGGGAGTCTTACTAAAAGATTGTCCAAATACATCTTTAAATGTATGGTTAAAGAGTTTACAAGATAATTATTGAACAAGTACCATAATTTTGACTCGAGACAGGAATAATTTAAATACAATATTGTGCAATTATTCCATACATTATACTGGGGTAGGGATTCAATCGGTTCTCACCGGTTCTCGATAATCTGTTCTTGGGATTTCCCGAGTTGGCCGAACCGGTTCTTAAACCTATCTGATTTATATCTGACGCAACGATAAACGTGAAGGTACTACAGACCCATCGTTACAGCGAGAATAATTCTACGTTTGATATCACGAAGTACTTCATTCTTATTTCACCTTAATATTCCGCAAACAAACTCAACTTGCAAAACACTAAAACAAATTAGAACAATGGCTGAAAATAGGTTGCGGAGTGGTTAACGTGCTAGCACGCTAGCGCGCCAAACCGTCCCGGGTTCGAATCCCGGCTAGTTGTATTTTTCCAGTTAGGGAATGGTCTTGTATGTTCGTTCTTTGTTATTGTTTGAAGCTCACCACTATAATGGACCAAAAAACGGACGTTGGTGGGAACACGGATATAAATAAAAATGCAGGAACTTAAAACTCCAGCGTGTGGTTACATAATCCGTCGGAATATGAACCTATTCCAAAAGTTTTTAAATCCCACCACTGCATTAAACCCATTTTATCAACGTTTTCCAAATTGTAAGTGGTAAATCATTTTAAACACTAGGCTAAAAGGTCAGTTTAAATCCATAAAGGGACCACATTGTATCCCTCAGTCGTTTTGCTCGACAGTAATTTTATAACGATCAAATCGTCTTCACGTTGGTCGAAAAAACGTTTATCTATCTCGGAGGAAGTGATTGTCGAATGATGATCGATAATGGAAATTTTATACGATAAAACATTAGTGAGTGAATAGGAATATTCTTAACCTAAACCATGAGTGAAATACGTTGTGGGATGAGACAACTCCTCGCCTCCCTTTATTATCATAAGAGGACGGTAAAGCAAAAGATTTATATTATCTCGACGTTTATTCGCGGAATTTGCCCTAGGCGAGGCGACGCTCAGTCCGCAATCGCCGATGTTATGTCATCCCGCTCCTTCAACTCACATATCTCGCCACTTCTGTTTCCGACAGCAAAAACAGAAGCTCTCGTGTTGAACATGTTGTCAGCAGAGATGCTTATCGTTATGGTGATTTCTTTTGCAAAAAGTGACTTCATACGGGGCTCTTGACCAAATAACTTCACATGGATTACAATGGCGAAGAAGTAGAAGCGGTAGCAACAAGCCAACTCTAATAGTCCAAGAATAGTCCGACGCTCCAATAGGCCCCACGAAAGCTTACAACACTTAGATAGCAGGCGAAAATTTGTTGGGAAGAGCTCATTTTCTTATACGGGTTCTCAGTTGGGTTGATATTACAAAGCATTCCCCTGATGTGGATAGTTCAGAAGGTGAGGACACGGCTGCGCTCCACAGTAATGAGTACACAAGAACATGCAGTAAAACCATGAGTTACGACTATGGAACGATACCATCATACCTCTGTACTCACACCTTGAAGTCACACCACAAAAAAGGTACAAACAGCCCATCCCACACATAGATGCCAAATTGTTTTTTAAAACGTCGCTAGATGCGCCCAGAGTAATAGCAAAAAGTCACTAAACTCAGGAAAAATATAACTAAAGAGTATTTAAACATAAATCAGCTTAAATTTGCTTCTATAAATAGATTATCAGTTCAGAAATTATGCAAATTAAATTCACAGTAAGGATATTATTACTTTTATTGACTGAAAACAATGCTATATAAATATGAAAATAAATGAAACGTGTTATTTTAAGAGAAGGTAGAGGAGGGTCGACGTAGTTTAACATACTTCATAGAGTCTAGGGATGTCGCTAAAACAGAAAAAAGGTGGCTAAAAGAAGGAATAAGTCGCTAATTTTAGCTACAAAATCACTAAATTGGTAACTATGATTCCACATCCAATGTATAGCGTTGGATGAGGAATCATAGTTACCTCGTCGGTATGATTCCACGACGTGTAATGCAAATTTGCCTCCTGGTGGCAGTAATGCTTTTTGTTACCCAAAATCTCAATTTGCCCAATTGTCAGGCAGCGTTACAACAAAAATAGGGACCCAGACTTAATCCTAAAGAACTAAACCTAGTGAAATCTATGAATAATATACAACATGTGATAGTGATAGTGAACAAAATGATAGTGATATTAGTTAAGACATAAAAAACATTATGGTTAGTAACTCCTTATTATTTATTTGGAATCATAGTTACCAATTTAGATAAAAATATATATAGCGACAAGGGCGCCTCAATGCGGAATGGCGCACTTCTACGAACTAATCATCGACAGGAAGCAGTTTTAGAAAAGAAAAACCAATTGGAATACTCATAAAAATAAAATAAAATCACTAATAGGAAGTTACAGCAACGAATCATTGTTAAAAGAATCTAAGGGAGACATTCTCCATGCTAAGACGTACGAACTTCTTTGTTTTGAATAAAGCCCCTCGAAATCCATAATAAGCATCAGAATTGTGTTGTTATTGGCAGTATTAACAGAGCAAATTGCCGATACTACTAAAGTGATTTCGCCGTACCAAAATTAAAATCAAACGCAATCCGTAACAATATAGAGAAGCAGTGTAATATCGGGGAACAAATGAAATGGAACAGCTAAGTATTGTCTAATAATGGATGCACCTTAAAAAGAAAAGAATAATCCACCATATTGTTTAGTGCATCCAAAGTAATTGTTAACAAAAACCTAAATCAGATCGACAGAAAAAAATCGAACTGACAGCTCCAAGCCTCAAAACTCAGCCAAAACTTCGCCTCCACTTCTGAGTGCGAAAAATCTCGAGATCCGATCCGATTGAGAAATTTCTGCCGAAAGGGCGCTGATAAAAAAGTAGTCTTTCGGCGGAAGATGGCCAAATTCTAGTTAGAAAGTAAACCTGTCTGTTTTATCCAAATTGGGGCGATTTCAACGACAGGAATTTCCGTTTTTGTGCGAAACGTGAGATGAAATCGCAAAATGTCAGGGGAACGTAAGGAAATTCGCTAATTCTCGAGTTAAAAAGACGAATTCATCTTCCAGTGTAGAGCCAACAGTTTTTTCTCATCAAAAGAAGAGGGAAGAAGATTGGCTGCTTTGAGCTTCACTCATGGAAACCAAAATTTCCATCCAAGGGAGCTTTAACATGGAATTATTTTCCCCGCAAAATGTTATGCTCTGGGCCGACGGATCGAAATTCATAATTATAGGGCACCTACACCAGAAACAAATCCGGACGGGCACTAAAGATAGGAAATCGGTAGGAAGGATGAAAATTGCTGTGAGAAATGTTAGTTCCTTCAAGTTACATCTAATATAGATTGTGCATGCAGTACTTGAGACCCTGCTAGCAAGCATTGCATTCAAGAAAGGAAAGAAAGGTCCAGCGTAAATTCGCGGATTTTATTAAGAACTGCTGCGAGAAATTGAAAATTACAAAGGACGAGAGACCAAGAGTACGAAATTCAAAGTGGAAACGTCCTCGTACGAGTAGCACAAAGACTCCCCGAATAAAAATTTCCATATAATTTATTAGTGAATGAAGAAAATGAATAAAACATCTCAGCATCAATATCTTCATTTTAATATAATCATCAACAAGAACGAGGTAAAAGTGAATGAGAGATACAAATTCTTTTATCCTGTCCGAAGACAAATGAAATATATTCCATTAATATGAGATGCAGCATCTTAAAATTTAGCCTTATCACACGCAAAAACGCATCAAAAAACTACAATCACTTATTCCTTCCCTTAAACGACGTTCAAAGAATAGATCGTTAGTCAAAGGAAATGACACATTCGATCCTTCTCTTTAACCATTCCTTCCAAATTTGCGAGGTTGAGGGTCGAACAATGCCCAACGGAAATCGACGTTATTTAACTGGAATGAAATTTCGCATTGAATATTTTTGATTTTTGCGAAGAAGAGGAACATCAATCTTCCCATTTTTGACCTTGAAGCCTTTCTTACGCGCATCCTTCTTCAAACAATAATGAATGAGCCAACTTTATTTACATATGGCAATCAGTATCAGTCAAGTCTCTCTTCACGTGACCTCCAGTCAGAAAAACACGCTACGATTCAAAGGGAGGAAATAACTCATCCAGCTGAGAAAAGGCTCTTAAAAAAGAAAAAAATTAGCAGGACAGGACGATACGTTTAAAAAGCAGAATATATTCCAATGAAGATAAGATCAATCTCTCTCTCTCGATGATTTCTAAGCGATTCGTCTAACGGATGATGTGGAGCTTACCACAAAAATCGGCAGCAATTAATTTATGTGAATACTGCACATTAGCGACATACGTGTATACCCGACAAAAGGGCATCTTAATGTTCAGTGGTAAAAAACAGGAGAACTAAGGTTATTACTAGTTTTAAGAGAAGTTAGCCAAAAAAAATAAATCGATCCCCTCGTCAGGTAACATAAATTCAGTCTTAGGTAGGTAAAGATGAACGTGAGATGTAATCAAACAAAGAATAACGGAGAAATTACAAAATTAGAGCGCTATTGAATAGTACCTATTCTTTAGGGCCGTATAAACTGCTTCTCTAAGCTGTTTTCCCAAAATCTCACATAACTAATGTCGATAAGGAATATCTTGTTTACTTTGGTCATGATTGTACTAATGACGACTTAAAATAGTCTTTAAAGGTGAAGCTGCTGCAATCGCAATATGTAATAATGAATACAAAAGTTAACACAGGTACAAAAGAATCCCCCCCAAACCGACGCACATGGAAATCCGTTTCGACTCATCCTTATGGGAAATCGTTAACTCCAAATGTTACATAAACATTGAAGGAGATAATAACCTGGAAAGCCAGTTGACTTTAATTACATCGACTAAGTCGAAGAAAATCCTTCATGAGGAAATTAAATCAAAACTTCGGACTTCGTAATTTTCGCATACTCATTTGCACTCTCAATTAAAGAGTTAAAAATAATAGAACACTACGAAGACTTTGTTATTCCTCTGAGTAAATGGATCCATCCCTTAAGATTAAGATTTCTCAATTTTAAACAAGAAAACTAAGTTTGACCAGTGAATTCGCTGAAATGTTTCCAAAAGGGGGCAATTTCCACAAATAAGAAGAATGCTTTTACTCAGTTGAATATCTTTCTTATATTTTGCGATTCCTTAAATTAAATATTTATAATTTGAGAAGGAATTTATAATGCTTACAAATAAAAAATAATTCAACGGAGCTTCGCTTAGCCTAACTGGTAGCGAGTCCATGTTTGGATTGGAAGCTATTCCGGGTTCCTTTCATTACGAGTTGGCGACAAAAAGGGCATCCATCCGACAAAACGAACAATGATTCTCGCACTTCTAATCAATATCAGTTGAATAATTAAAAGTGAGAAATAATACTAGAAAACATAGACTAAAACTGAAATATGCAGGAGAGGGCAAAGATTCCCAATATCCGCTAAATCAATGTTATCTGTGTGGTACTCTTAGGCAACTTATACTCCACAAACGACTTTTGAGAATTCTCCAAATTTCTATGCGGAGTAGCAGAAGAAGTAACGGTTACGCTTCCTAAGTCTCGCAACTTAAGCAGTGGCTCGACTAATCTACCCATTTCCTGTTTTTACACAGGGAAAATATGTGCATCTAATGCGGTCTTTAGAATTAATCGGTTGCATTTGTATGAATGCAATGAAAGCAATGAAATAAAAACTTAAAATGGAAAAAGCAGAGGGGAAGATCAAAGACAGCAGTTGTTAGAAGACATAAAGAGTAGGATAAGTTAGCAGGAGGTGAGGGAAATGGAGATTAGTAGAGAGGAATGAGGCACATGAACCTACCGAAAGGTAGACTACTGAATGATAAATCACAAATTCGACTTCGACCTAATGAAGCCGGCTAGAATGTAGACGGAACGTTGTTCGATGAGAATAACCAACGAGGCAGAATACCCGGAAGTCATACAGAGACAAATTAAATCCCAAACGTACGCCACTAGAAGGGCCCTTAATGAGGAAGACAAATGTTTCCCAAGGTATGGTCCGCGAACCAACGGCGAATTGCGTTCGGCCGAGAACCAATTAGGGTTCCGCAAAATATTACGTGTATGATTATTGGATCACATGATTTTGGGCTCTGCGCCTAGTTGAAAGATGTTTGAATCTCAGGGGCTGCTAACTTTGCATCCAGCTTGTGTCAATTATCAATTTAATAATTACAACTTTAATGTTCTTTAAACTCTCAGAATTCGTGAAAAGCTTCATGGGAAGCCCTATTTGGTAAAAGCTGCATGGCCCGTGCCTCTACCTTTACTACAAGTCCGAATGGATGCAGTATACACGTATGCTTTCCGATTAGCTGCCCAACTACAGCACTAATGTGGACTTCATTCCTACACAAGTTACGACAATTTTTATGGGCTTACAATCTCCTTCTGCTCAGATATAGAAACAATTTTTTCCTAGCATGAACACGAAAGAAAATACACGTAGATCGGTCAAGTCCGAATAAGCTCATTATCATCGCCTCGCGGAACCTAGTAAGCCCCGAAAAGGCGGAATTTCTGATTAACAGCATCCATTCTAGAGTTATCCTACATTGTTCTCGGCTGTAAACCTCCCCATTATGAATGCCTGCAAGGTCGTACTGTATTCTATAGCGTTACAGTCTCGAGTTCCCCCAACACAAAGGAGCTCTTTCGTTGCAGCACACACAGATCAATGGCCCGGAGGAAAAAAAATCGGCTGCGAAAAGTCTCCTTTGTTAAGGGACAATGAATAATTTGCGGAGGACCAAGTATATTGGCCTTTTATTCGCCACTCGAGAAAAATCTCCCCGGAACGAGAAGCATACAGTTTCCCCAACATCTTCCTGGAGCCCTCCAAAGAGAATCGATTGACGAGGATCATTGTAAGGTGATCCCTCGGCATGAGTCTTCACAAAGGATGGGGAGAGCCCTTGATCCTGTTTTGAGATCTAGTCTGTGCTGACGAAGCTCGGATCGCTAGCTTCGTTCCGCGAAACTTGTCGATAGTTTATACTTAGAAGAGGAGACTGTTAAAAAAATCTTCTTTCTTGGTACCGACCACGCGTGAAAGAAAGAGGAGCATGTGAAGATTTTGAGGAAAGATTCGTGCGTCAATTGGCCGCTGTTCCTTAATAACTCAGAAGCAGAAAGGAAGAGAAGTCAAACAATATAATGGCACGAAACGTGACCACCTTGAACTTGGAGAAGAAAAACGAATTTTTAACCAATTAAATGCTTACGCCAGGTATTCTGTACCACTGATACAACTAGCACGCATCGGGATATACTCGTCCGGAGTATTTCACTGTGGGGATGCGAGACTGAGATTTTGGGATGGAAATAAATACGAAAAGACATGTTATAAGATATGCTCAAAGAAGGAAAGCTAAGTTAACAATCAAGGTAGGTGGTGGGAATTTAGAACACTTGGGTCACTTTACTTATTTACTCTAACGATATATGGAAGAGTGGACGCCTTTTATGCCATAAGGAATAAAAGTGTTTTTACATGAGGTCAGAAAAAGCAGCAGAGGCGAGGGAATCTGATGACGAATAGTCATGACAGTGACAATGGAAAAGGTCTAGAAAATGATTAGTCTTTTCCTTGGGAAGGAATTTTTTTTGGACACACTAATTGAACGGTACGAAATCTAGATCCTAAGAAAGAAAGCCACTAATCGATTGGAAAACGGGAGTGGCCTAAATGGGAAAATTAAATTCGTCTAATAAGAAGATAAACGATGAGCCGTTGGAGAAGAAGGGAGAAATGACGATTTAAGCTGGGGAACGTTCATTGAGATAAAAGAAACGAGTGGGTCACATATTTAAGAGGAGATGGATTTTTAATAAATTAAATGTAGTACTAAGAATACCAAGAAAAAACAAAGAAAAGGATAAAATCTGCCGGATGATGGAAAGGAGAAGGTACTTTATCAAATATCCCTAATATATAGATATCGCGTTAATCAAGGAATTTTACGGATTACGAAAATATCGAGCGATGGAAGATTTAACCACGCAGAATCAAAGTTAAGATGAAAAGGAAAGTAGGAAGCACGGCTACAGAAAGTTTTAATTTTTGTACAGCTAAATACGACAAACTAATTTTAGAGATTTTGTAAATATCGCCATAGTACCGCTAAGAAAATTAATTTAGTATAACTTAGTTTTCTTTTTTTTTTTTAATGCGAACGCAAACTGAAGCTACGAAGCATATGGTCCACCATGCCGTCATGCTTGACGGCATGGTGGACCGGCATGGCTGCTTAAATGCTATGAATATATAAATACATAAAGAAAAGATTTCGAATTATATAAATGAAATATTTACTTGTACAATCTGCTCTGAAATAAACAAAGAAAAAGAAAAGGTTAAGATGAAACAGATATAGCACTGAACAAAAAATAGTAATATATTCTACAGAAGTGAAATAAGCGAGTATAGCCTTCGTGATTAATCACAAACTTCTACTGTGACACAGTATGTACACAGATAAAGTAAGCATCAATCAAAACCATACGTAAATAATGCATATAATCTTTATACAGAAACACACACACCCAACCCATTTTTATTTCACGAACGTTTCAAGTGCACTCAAAATTATGGCAGCGTTAACCCTGGAGCAAAAACTATCCACCTATTTCACAAATAAATCATTAAACAGCCCCTTTCCGATGTATTTTCAATTAATTCCCGTAAGCGCTTTGAGCATCGGCGAGCGAATTTCCGCATATAATTAAAATAGGTTACCCTACTTAATTAAACTCGCAAGTGGAACTTTCAAGCCGAACTCGGTTCGGTGTTTGAAAATAATTTCTAATTGACAAGTGCAAAACAAACCTAATTAAATAAAACACGTCCGGAAAAAGTACGTCGGGTGAATCGGTTGGTAACATATAAGTGGGCTCTTTCGGGAATTATGTCCATTCTGTAAAAGATAAAAAAACTCGCGCTTTAGTGCTGCACGAGTTTAATACCGAAAACAGGAAATACGGTTCTATTTAACCTTAAGCACTTGAGAAAACTCGTATGCTACCGAAACATATGCGCTTATTATTGGAACCAGTTTCAAAAACTGTGCGAGTTCAAGGCTTGATAACAATTTACATTACTACAACAGCAAAAACTCACACTTCTACGAAGTTTTCTGGAAATGATGCATTCATTCACGCCAACTCAACCATCCAGGCGTTTGAATCGCTGCAGTAGTTCGTATTCCTCCATTGCATCAATTTGCGAAGGAAGACAGTGAACATGGCGATTCATTCCTCACGTTAAAATACCTTAACGAATTAAGACAGGGTACTCACCGAGACGGTTACTATCCCCGTCCGAGGAGACGTTGATGGACCCCTGTGAGTTGGTGGCCGTTGACCACCAGGGGGATGTGGGATCGCAGCCAGGCGCAGACCTCGCAGACTTGTGACAACAGGACCACCTCTTCCCGTTCCAAAGACCGGCGTGGAATCGGTCACTCAGACACGAATTTTCGGCACAGGCTTTGGAAAAAAGAGTCATATCATTAATGATGACGAACAGTAAATACCCACAATGCAGAGAAACTACATCACAAAATTTAGTTAGTGTATTTAGCTAATAGAAATGCAGCAACATTATACAAGAAAAAGATCACTGTCTAGGCCCCAGAATGTATATATGGCTAAGCAAGCTTTATCATATGCTCCCGTTTGGTAAACCGCTCAATATCTAGAGTAATCTCTTAGAATGCCGCTGTAGTTACGGAAGTTGCAAATTTTTGTAACACAAATCTAAGGTTAAAGCATAAACATAAACAGGAAAAAGAATAGAAGAACAACGTGCGTTACATGTGTCCTAGGTGTGACACTTTAAACGGATTTTGACATCTTTTAGAGTGTAGAAAAAAATGGATAACACATTTTAGTTAATTACATGAAATATTCCCGGAGATGAGATCAATTAAGAAGGGCCCATCAGATTTAATTTCCAACTCAACAACGTAGTTCGAATTTATTACGAGGAAATGTTAGTATCTATTCCAACAAACTTGAAGTAGAAATTAAAAAACTACTTAAAATTTTGAACTCGTAATCAATCTTCTGACGACTGAGTAAGCATGCTTCAATTAAACAGATGTCAAAGGGTTAGTAATTTAACAAACACAATTTCATATCTCGGCCTTGTCACGGAAAATGTTAGTTCTGTTAAGTACCTCGACCATCGGAATACTCAAAAAAAATCAGGAAAAATTGTTCTCACTACATTTATGAAATGGAAATACTTATTTTCTATAAATGAAATGGATTCTACAACAATAGGGAACAAAGCCATCAGATAACTATTCTATTAATACAAATTCCGGTACTGTTAAAGCGAGATTCTCATTAAAGCACACAAGGATGAGTAGCAACACATTTGGTTAATCGACGGAAGAAAAGAGCTGTAGGTACCGAAAATCTGCCATCCCATCTCTATGGATATCAGTTTCCGTGTTATTCGAGAAAGATCCTCACGTTTGTCCTACATCCAATTAGAGGGACCTCATTCGACCCGACGGTCGAATCATACGAATTTTTGTATGATTCATATATCAATTTTCAACGTTCATTGGTAGAAAAGCACGTAAATACTCTTTCTTATATATTTCATTGTGCACGGGATAATCGTTCTTAATCTTAGATTTTAAATTTTTTCAAATCGTTTACTTAAAATTTTCTACCGTAATTTTTAGCATTAATTACCAAATGATTAGTCACCTAACCTTCGGCGGCAAACTGGCGAAACATTCCTTGATTTTTTTACCGGCAAGAAAGTGGTGATAACTAATAGATTTTTTCTATATATAAAGAAGAGAACCTTACATTACTTTGCTTATATCCTTGTGTTTAAGATATATCGTCCTAAGAAACACAGCTATTTTGTTGATATCATTGTTTTTTAAGTTACGTAACTCCGTTCTGAAGCCAAATATATCGGAGCAACTAGTTAAACAAGATGGTTAAACAAGATCCACAGTTAGGGAACACGAATGTCGATCACGATGTAGACCCAATCTGGCAAGCAATTACGCTTTAAAAGGAAGTAATCTAAAACGGCAAACGGAACGACAAAATGATTTAGCCAACAAAATGGCAAGATGGCAGACGTTAATAAGAAAACAAATCAAATTTTCTCTGTGATGCATATTCAAAAGATGCTACTATTGAATATATCTACGGCAGCAATTTTAAGTGCCTATAATAACTGAAATAGTTACGTTATTTGCAAATTGGAAAGAGAAGCAAGCAATCTTCAGGTGCGGTTAGAAATAAAAAGTACAAAACGAGCTGTCAAACATACTAATCAAAGAAAAAGAACTTTACTTGCTCTCCCTCGGCGACTTTTTGATGGAAAAATCTGAAAAAAAATCGAAAATCTCGACATTAATGAGCAAGTTCCCATTAATCACACATGTAAATTTCGAAACACAATATCAAAAATTGATTCCTTTATCAAATTCATGCGCATAAAAAAATCTTTAAATAGCAATCTACTTATCTTTCTCGGTAATCGTTAAACATGCAAATTTAACACAGTCAAATTCCGGGAAAAAATTACGGCTAAAGAATCAAAGCACTCAATAGCATTGGCTTACGATGGTTTCCATCAGTGATACAGTATGTTAAGCCATTCCATCAAATGATTAGTTGTTTTACATTTTAACTGAATCGCCATAGATTTCTGATGAATCCTAAAGAGCCATTTGTGAGAATGGCGAAATATAGGGTAACGATTACGCGAGTGAAATGGTCTTTAAAAGATTAATTTGGGAACATGTGAGAGAACAACGGGACACAACAACCCTCTGAAGTTTTCAACGAACTGCGGTTGTTATCAGTGCAGAGGAATTACTGTTTAAATCGCGCAATTAAACTAAAAACCGCCATTAATTTGACCTTTGGAGCACCTGAATTGTACTCTTCGTATAAATTCAGAGCCGTTGAATCTAATTTGATTACCCTTTAGAACGACCAATCAACTCTTTTTCAACACGACTTTTGACAATGTTTACTAATTTGACGAAGGTTGACTAATTACGCAGTTAACATACTTCTGTATTCATGTTCTTTTTACGCACCAATATTTTTTGGAAACAAAATTCGATTATACTAAATATTTTCGCGGCAGTCTTACAGAGTTTTACACAGAACTTGATACAAATAACAAAATCGCAAGCGTAAGTAGACAAAATAATAAGCAACCTAAGCAATTGACATACTGACTCACAAAGAATGTGCACAACTATAACATGCTGCATTTGACAGTAATTGATTCCATTTACTTGCGTGGTTCTAATTTCTGGAACTTTTTAGTACCACCTCGTACACATATAAAATCGACGACGTCTTTTTAAATTTCACGGATGTTTACGTTTTAAATTTATTTAAAAACGCTCCACTATATACTCCAAGCGAAAATTCATTTTAATTCAACCAGTAAATAACAGTCTGACATTCAGCCAATGCCCATAGTTCACAGCTTTTTATGGAACTGTACCAACTTGATGTTAGACTATGGTACGAGTAATTTACTGTACATAATATAAGTTTATTTGTAGATTATTTTCATACTCTTGATAAAGAAAGTGCTATGAGATGCTCTTTCGTCGCTAGACAATTCTCTACCTCCCTATATCGAAAAAATCCCACTAAATACCCATCCTAGGGATATATAGCGCTTAAGCTAATGAATATAATTCTTCCACGTATCATTTTGTTAGTAAAAATAATTTCGATGATTAAAATAACGCATATGATAGAAAGATCGCAACAACCAGAGATCTATCGATTACCTCTCCACAATCGATACGTCCATCGACACACAGAAAGGTTTACCTCAAAGCTATTTCAATAAGTTACTATTTCACCGATAACACAAATGGATTGGAATGGACTAAAACGGGTAAACACGACATGACAAATCCATAAGTATTGCTGTGCAATTTAACGTTTCGCGATGGAACAAATAATCCCATAAGTGATTCCTCCATTAATCCAACTCTTCGCAAATCAATTTAGGGAAGTTAAGCGAGTTTTTGGTCGCGTGACCTACATTTGGACACCTGAAATCGCATTGGAAAAAAACCATAAAAACCGCGTCGACAGGAGTACGAGTTCCCACGTTTAAATTCCGTTCGCCATCAACCTTTCCAAGGCAACAGAAAAAAGCGTACGGCTCGCGCTTCGATAAATTCGAAGGAGCAATAAATGACGAGTGTTTCACTCATTTTCCCCAGAACCGAGAGCGATAACGATCTTACTCGGCTTAAAATTACAATTTCAGAAACACGGACGACCTTGCCTCAAGCAGCTGGATGTGAAACACAGCTAAAGACTCTTTGAAGAAATATCCAAGTCCAGCGTTATGTTGAAACGAGCAGAGGGCTTTTGAGGAAAAGTAAATGAAAGACTTTGAAGCCGTAATGTAAGTGGGCGTCGTAGAGTAAGACTATTTAGACCAAATTTTTGAGTGAGTGGAAGATGTGAACCAAATTGCCAAAGGGAACAAACTTGGGCACCTGAAACATTCCAGAAAAACGGGCTTTTCTTTGATAATGAATGGCAGCACGAAAAACTTAAAAATATATTTCGGCAAAATTTATTCGATTGAAGAAACAAATTAACTACGTCCAAAATCGAAGACGAGCGACCAGCTACTAAATATATCATTGTGAAGCCTGGTGTCTTTCTCTTCTTTATGAACGCATTCAATTTTTATTTCTTTGATTGAATAAATTACGTTCCATCAGATATCTTTCAATTAAATTCTTTATATTCAGAAGCATTGATACCATCATCAATAGTTGAAAGCAGAAGTTTTCAATATGTGACAGCTGAAGTACTTTTCTTTCAGTCTAATGTGGCTACGCTCACGTATACAAAAAATCGATACGCTTTATAGAATAAACGGAAACTTTAATTATCAAAATTCGCGATTATTGCTCAATAAAACGCAACTTTCGAAAAATTAAATTGCATAAAAGCAGAAAAAAATTGATATCAAGGGCAAGGAAGGAGAAACTGAGGTATGTTTTGTTAATCAAAACTGAATGAAAGGATTGGCATGCAGGAGTTCAAAATGGTAATAGTGAATGATGCTGAAAATAAGACGTTAATGCCGAATAAATTATTCCCTTTTGAGAGCAATATTTGAACAGTAATCAATATCACGCAAAGAAAAGATAACACGAATAAGAATGAATGTCGATGATAAATGTGAATTACTTAAGTCGGAAACAACACGGACCTAGAATTCAAATATTACACAGCATACATATATTGCAATATAAATACTTTTTCCTTGTGATGCTTATAGTCCATAGATTAAGGATTAAATATTCACAAGCACTCTTTCGCAGTCATATTATACATGACACTGACATTTAAAAATTATTATTTTTCGCTTTTATCACAGTCACTACCTCTGTCGCGTGTATTTTTTTGCATACTGCATAAATAAACTTTCAATTGTCGCGCAGTTTATTGATCATTTACACAAAATTAGTGCAAGAAAGCGGTTCTATTGATAAATGATAAAGCAATTCATGTTAACGTAACTTACCAAAGCACTGCGGAACCAACTGCATAGAGATTGTACCGCAGGAATGAAATTACAAGGGACCAAACTGTCGGCAAAAATAACAAAGATTTCGATGTAAAATACTTGAAATCGGTTTGTACTCCAGAGGCTAAAACATTATTTTCAATCAGGTTTCACGTCGTTTAAAATCTGCCCACACCTCTCCCATGTCTTTCGATCAATGGCAGTGGGTACGTGAGTAGTCTATTATATATAATATCTATTTTATCTCATTTTATCTTATTTTATCTAATAGCATGTATACATAAATGTTCTACCTTTCGGTAGGTTCATGCTCTTTAAGATTCTTTATTTAGTGGCATTTCTTTTGTTTCCTGGTAACTTACCCCACCCTTTAAGTCACCCTAACATCTTTCGCCTCTGCCTTCCCTTCTGTCTCTTCCCTTGCATTCTACCCTTAATTTCATTCTTCAGCAATCCCTCCCCTCTCAATATCTAACCCACCAATTGCCTCTGTCGACGATTAATTACTTCAATTAAAATCCTCTCTCCCCATCCATCTCAAGTACCTCTGTGTTTGTTTTTCTATCCACCCAACTCACTTTCTCCTTTTTACACCATACACACATCTCAAAGACCTCTAATATTTTCCTAGAGCATATAGCTTCCTAATTTATTGTGCAAATTTTGCCTAAGTTTTGATCTTCTTTCTTAAAAATTTCCAACTCTATTTTCAAAAAGTAACTTTCAACCGCTTAAGGGTATATCATGGGAATCCAAAAAAAGCATTGCTTTCTGATAAACATTAATTAATGCTAAACAGCTCTTGTTTTAATAGTCTCATATGCTGCACGTGTGTGTATGCTCTTGATCAGGTAGATTTCCTTATAAAAATTGACAATTTTTCAGCGAGATTACTTTTCTGCATGCCATCATTGTAAATAAACAAGAGTAAGTACTTTTTTAATGTAAAAAATCTTCCTGCTTTATCGGTGAGGAGGAAATCTGTTTCCACCAACAAATCGTGATTGCAGCGCAAGTACTTATGTTTGTTATCTACACATTTTCCATGAAGCTTTGAATGAGAAGTACACAAACGTTAAACACGTGTCACAGATAACAGTCACGTTTGCGTCGCTACTTTTTCTAGAAAAAGTTTATCTCTGAAGAATCAAATCAAAGTTACGGCACAATCCACTTGGTTGATAGCTATTGAAAAGGGTTACGGGAAATCTCAATCCTTAAGATATTAAATAAGAGCAATTCCTCTCTTGAGAAAAACGAAAAATCAACAAAATTTCCAACTATTTTTTTACGGTGAATTCAGGAATCCAATACGAACCTTAAACCGTTGCAGATAAAAACCAACCAGATCGTCAATCGGAAAGACATTAGTGTGCAACCTACTTTGAGGTTGGGATCGTCAATATCCCTAACGTCGAAACGTACAAGAGAACTCAGGAAATCCAGGAGACAAGTCGGGCAGTAGATGAGCGTCAAACTTCTGAAATCGACACAGCGCCGTGAAAAGTTTTCGAAGAGCTTTTGGTAGATTGCCAAGCCATTTCGCTCTCCGATACTTGAGCTGATGCACGATAATGACAAAATAAAATTAATTTATTTCTTTGTAAGGGAAAAAAGTACAAAGATGATCCTGTACATTTCAGATGTCTTAAAGAGGTTTCCCTCTGTACAACGCAGAATTCCTATAAATATAAGCGACATAGAAAATGTAGAAATATAAAATAAATCTTTAACTTGATATTTTATGATTCCTCATTGTCATTTACGGACCATGTGCCTTGTATTTTGTGTAGTGTTACTTATATTTTATATATTTATTGTCTTGTCTTTATANAAGTTTTTACTCATTGACTGCTACTTTTATCATATTTATACGTTAAATTATTTGTTAGCTCTGTTATTTTTAGATTTTTAATTTTACTTGATATTTTATGATTCCTCATTGTCATTTTCGGACCATGTGCCTTGTATTTTGTGTAGTGTTACTTATATTTTATATATTTATTGTCTTGTCTTTATACGTGCTTTTCTTTCTTTTTATCTTTTAACATATCAAGTCGGGCCCCGGGAGTCGGGTTTTTGGACTCTTTAGACGGTTTTATTTTCTTTTTTTTATCTCGATTTGAGAATATTAATTCATTTAATATCGAACTTCATCCCGTCAAACCACCGAAACCTATCATCCCTTCATCTAGTCATGATATTTCTTTTTGTAAAACTTTCATCAAGAGAATTCAGTGGATAAGGTTTATATAAACCAGGAGCCACTGCAAATTATTACATCCGGCTCCGCCGGAGCGAACACCTTGCGTATAAAATAAATCTTTAACGATGTGTTTAATGGAAATCGACAGCCATTGAGTGAATACACGAAGGATCTTATTTTCAAGCTCTATATAACATAAAGCGTTAGTATTGGGACAAAATTTCCAAGATACTTATCATAAACGAAATAATCTGCACGTCAGATGTTTTAAAGGATCAGGGAGAATCAGAACAGCGAAAATTTCTTAGATATATAGGGAAATGGAAGCAATTAAAAAATTCAGAGGAATTATACTGCTCTTCTATTTTTCAATATTGGTAGCGCAATACCATCATATATACTTCCATAATGAGCAAACATGCATAAAACTTATTTCTTACACAAAATTATGCCTTACAAATTAAAAGATAAGAAAAAATACACGAAGAATCCTGGTAGTCTAATGAGTCGATGATAAAAAACACGATATATTAATATTTTTTTCTAATTCTAAAAAATAAATATATTTTAGCCAATAGCTCGACGTATTCTTTCACGATTAGCTGCAACCACGGCAACACGAGATATTACTTAATAATCGTCAATAATTAGTTTTTGCCAAGCCATTCGCAATTTATAAAAATTATTAACAGGGTTTAACTACCCTCGAGATAGGAATATTTAAAAATCTTATTCGATAAAATAATACCGGCTGAATATCATTAAAGAAATGCCTCTATCATATTTTCTTTCGTCTATTCAGTATCTCTTAACCTGATGCGGAGGTTTGAGAACTGCTGCATTTCTCATTCAACCGCTTTTATGCAAAAGTTCCGCTGAATTGAGATATGAATCAAAATGAAACAGGAAGTTCCTTTTTGGTAACATTTGGATGCTGACCTACTTGCGTCACAACAGTAACGTAAACGTAAAACTTAAGGCGCTCTAAACAACCACAAAAATCCACAAAAGATTGATTACATTACGAAGACCACAGAGTCAATCGCCATTGAATTCAAACTAGGGATCGGTAAAAAAATGGCCTAGTTTTTTGCTGCCTTTACATGGATCGATATTCCTCTTCATTCTCTTCCTCTTTTACACTGGCATGTTCCTTTTTCGTCGAGAGAATCAGAGAAACTAAAATACGAGCCTCATTATGTCAAAAATTGTTGAGATAAAAATTTTAAATAGATTTTTTACGTGAGCTATATTTTTGCTTCCATTTGGTATGAAGAAACATCGTTATTCAAGGGAACAAAAGTGTCACTTCAAAATATTCGGAACGAGTAAATGAACTGTTGAAAAATCCAATATGCCATGTCATTCTGGCCATGATGTAGTCTTACTTGTCTTATCTATAAAATATGAATATAGATGTGGAACTTTAAATAATTTAAAAATATATTTCGAAGAACTAATTGGCGCGTTATTAACGAAACTGTATATAAAACACTACCTTAAGGTAATAATTAAATAAATAATTTACACATTTGGCATTTGGGTATTTAAACTTGCAATGATTCACAGAGCGATTAGAGGACATTTTTAAAGCAACATCAGATAAAAAATTACAAACAAATTATCATGTAGTTACGTAATTCAAGGAAAATGATACTTAATCAATGGTTTGCTGGTTAAAACATAATTTCTACTAAGACGATATTTCAAATTATTCGACAGTAATTCGATATAGTAAAGTTATTGTAGAAAGGGAAAAAATAATTATGCTATCTATCGTGAGTTTAATCTGCTGCAAATATAGGCAAGATCAGAATTAACATACAAACTAATCATTTAAGAATCAAACAATCTAGGAAAAAAGATCCTAACTACATGCACATCAGCTGAGAGTTCAGAGGGGATTCTTCGTAGATGTGGATACGATGTTAGCGGAAATGGAAATCGAAAGAAGACAAGAAAATTAATGTTAAGTAAATTGAAAGGAAATCAAAGAAATAAGATTGACAAATACTTTTTTCCACCGTATATTAACAAAACACATACGACCGGTTTCGGCCAGGAATGGCCATCATCAGGTCACCTGATGGCCACCATCAGGTCACCTGATGGCCACCATCAGGTAATGGACCTGATGATGGCCATTCCTGGCCGAAACCGGTCGTATGTGTTTTGTTAATATACGGTGGAAAAAAGTATTTGTCAATCTTATTTCTTTGATTTCCTGTTATGGATTTCCACATAGTAAAGCCTTCAACAATTGATTATATAATAGTTAAGTAAATTGCTATATAAAGGCGTGCGCCTAGACAAGGGCGCAAATGATCGGAAGTGAAAACATTTTACGAGATTGGGATTTAAACCACGATCATCCTCTTCATGAGCGGATTTTAACCTTCATAATACTTATCCAGATTCAAATCTGTTTCAGAAGACCTTTTCATCTCATTTATCATATGGAAGATACGGCTTTGAAACTTCCAACTTCTACCAGCAAGCTTAGAGGCTTGTTAAATACATTATTTTCTTTAACTGGGTCATTATTCCAATAATCACACTTTTTCTGATGCCTATCACTGAAAAACAAATTATACACTTTGGAATAATATCGTCTTTAAATTTTATGGGCTTTCAAATACTTTTAGCAGATGAAGGGACAAAAATATGTTTCCTTCCGTACAGTGTTGTTTTCGAGAATTACACAAAGTACAGCGAAGGGCGATACATTTCGTAGAAAATTGTTACGACAAATCAGTGAGTGTTACTCAAGTGCTTCAGGACGCAGGACGGGAATCTTTAGAAGATAGAAGTTTTAAACAAAGACTTCATTTATTCAGTAAGTACAGAGAAGGTACTTTCTTAGATGATGCATCCGATATCATGCGTCCTCCCGTAGGTCATTCTGATATTGAGGGAAAATTAGGGAAATAGATGTCAGAACTAGTCGTTTAGAAAATTCATTTTTTCCGTGAACGACACGCGAAAGTAATCGATTAGGGAAGTAATGGTGCATGTACCCCCTGCCACAGACCGAAAGGCGGATTGCAGGGCAGGTATGTAGATGTAGATATATGACACAATGCCATAACGTATACCGTCACAATACCGTAACGTTGCAAAACGTTACGTTCGTTATTATTTCTAAAATTACATTACTTATGAAATAAAGAGTAAATGTGTCGATAAAAGTTCTCAACCCTTTCGCTGTGTATTTGGATTAGAGACAGCTGTAGGACTACGAACGTCAAATTGACTTTAGTCGATTCAAATAACTTCCAAAATGAAACAAGTCGTTATTGCGTACTCTTCTCATTATACTTAAATCAAGTAAACTAACCTACTTTAACAACTTTACCCACAACTAACTTTTTGCAACATCCAGAGGATCTTTGAAAACCCCACAGCATACATATTGTATTTCGAGGATAATCTGGAAGACGAATTTTTCTTTAATCCTAGACAGTGCAAAATCTTTCAGAATAATTTATCGTAGGTGAAAATTGTGTATAGAATCCTTTTCCGCAAACATTATGCATTTAAAATGGTTACCAACAAAAAGGCTGAAACATTGTCAAAACGGCATGAAATCTCCTGGAGCAAAGGACTTAAATATGACCGAAAGAAATCCGTACAGAAACATCTCTTTGATATTTGGCCCGGATAAAAACTTCCACACAAATTCCCGTCCGTGGAGAGAGCCACTCTTTGTGCTCCCACTGTTATTAGCACGGTGAGCGAGATTCTTTTTACATAAGCCCGTTTTGCACACGCGTTATAGATGAGCCCGGAAAAAATAAAGAAGACGACCCTTCCGTGAATTTAAACTCACCGTGGTGTATTTCGAGCGTGTTAAACGAAGTGTTTCTTTCAACTTTTGAATGAGAAGGTTCGCTTTTTTCCTTTCTCGGTGAGAGCGGCTGAAATCCAGAGAAAACCGTTTAGCGTCACCCGCCAGGCGCCGGCATCAGCGACCCAAAGCAGTTCAAGCGGGGAATGGAGGAGTCTTCCTGCTTTTTTCCACCGCCCTCTCGAACGGCCTTAATTAAAAATGCTTTTGCGGGAGACTTCAACGCCTGGCGACTCTCCGACCCGCGCTGAAGACACGAAAATTTTTTCGCGGACGGGACTTGCGGTTGATATCTTAAGGTGCTCGTGGAAAGGAAGAAAAAGGCGAGAAATCGCTGTTTGGAAGAGACCGCAAAAAGTCACAGAGGCGAGTTGGGAGAAAGCCAAGGCTGGATGAGAAAGAAAGGGGACGAGGAGCCGTGGGGGGATGGGGAAAGGCTGAGAAGAACCGGGGAGATGCAACTTTGGTGGGATGAGTGAAAAGAAGAGAGGTCGCGGAAAGGGTCATGTCCAGGTCACTACACCGATGGAAGGAAATGAAAGGTACATGAAAGGAGACACAGAAACACAGAATACGTCCAGCGGATGAGCAAGACCGATAGGATTTCGCTCCCTTGAGTTAGACAATAACCTTTCTGGAGGGGTCAATATACAAAATAGCTACAAAAAACTAACGAGAAAATGGGAAAAAATACTTGAGAACGATTCATCACTAAATCTAAAAAATAAAGGAGATTAGGGGTTGTGGGTCCATCAGGGAAAAGTCCATCACGACCACATCATCGGATATAAATTTGTTGGTTTCCAATTCGACTAAAATTCTCCTTTAAACTAAAATATAATTTAATTATTTTTTTAGAAATAAAATAAGTATTGACTGGGAGAATGGTAATTTCTGTTTCGCATTGTTTTCTTAAAATTGCTATTTGTCGATAATTTCTTCCTTGTCTGTAGTGTAAGTGGTCATCCCAGGCACTCTTATTCTTCAAAATTCTACTGTAAGTCGTTATTGTGGGATATTTGGCAGGAAGCTTGATAGAAAGTTTCTCCTTTTATAGCATATGTATTTCATCTTTAATTTCCATTGTTCTTTCTTTTTCTTTCCTTTATTTTCTTATTTTGTTTTATACTAATTAAGTGAATCATTAAAAATAAAATAATGAAATAGATTTGAAGTTTCTGTATAAATTTGATAGCATACGCGTGTGTTAATAATGAGAGAGGAATGGTGATCGCTGCAATACCGAAAATCTTTCGTGAGGAACAACAAGCACTTTCGGCTGGTATTGGATAAAGTAATGAAAGATACATTAAATTGTATGTATTTTACTTTTAAATTTGTTATATTATATAGCATTTAGCAATCTTAAATCATTAATTATTAAACAAATCTAACAGTCTGCATAAAAATTATACGCCATGATAAACTGCTTTATTAAACGTAATTTTAAAAAGTAAGGATATTTGTTACAGTTAAGAAGGAAGTAAATACATGTTAAATCTGGCTTAATTTTTTCTGAAAAAAAATTGTAATCACAGAGCAAAAGAGTGATGAAAAAATAATCACGTTAAATATTTGAATTCCTCTTAAATTTAGACAAAAGAACAAAAATGGTTAATTTGAATCAAATTGTCCATATTTTGCATAAGTTAAATTATATTTATCATCATTAGCCTGTAAAGGATTCTCGAAATGAAATATCATGTTTTATACATTTATCTACCAACATATTTTGTTTCTGATACCGCGTATTGCTCGAAGAATGCAAAAATTTTAAATAATTCATCCAGGCTTACATTAACACAATCTTAAATATTAAATGAACTCCCAGTATGTATTAATGATAGAATAGTGTACTTCGGAAATACCAAATTTATAATAATTTGACATTTACTAAACGGACAAATTTTAATCCAATGTTCTAAACATTCATATGATATTTTTAATTTTATAATAGTACATGCCAGTAAAAAATTCGTTTAAATTGGATACTAAAATCCCTACTGATTGTTAAAAATGTGTTGAAACACGATGACCTACCTACGTGATTTCACCAAAATAAGCCAAAATTTATTTCCTTTCCGCCAATATTTATAAACCCAAATTTTAACATATTTTCCGCGGCTCTTCAGCACCGAAAAACTTGCCCATTCCCGTTATTTATAATCCGATTCTCTCGACGGCTGAATCTCCGTCGCCATCGAAGAGTTATACTTAGAATAAATGGCGACGCTATCAATTGAAACCCAGCGTTCGTCCCTTTCAAGTCCCCGTGTAATTAAATTGCACTCTCGCTACATAAATGAAATAAAACCGAGTCTGCTCCCTTTGTTCCGCGTGGCCAGCTTCCGAGCTCCACTTTCATCCATCCACAGCTCCGACTACAACGAGAGAGAGATATTGCAGGAAGAAAAGAAGTCCTTTTCACAAAAGGAGCCTCGAAAGGGAAGCCCGTTTTATATTCCTAAATAAAGGGAAATAACTCGGTTCATGCCCGCGAAAAAAAATATCCGAAACGTAAATAAAGCGAAAGAAATGGGGCTCCAGCTATTGCGGAGCATTCATCCCGTGCACTCTTGGACGCGATGAAAAAATGCACGCCTCAGAATGGATGCTGCGATAGAGGAACGAGCCATTCTTTGCTCCTCACTCGAAGAGAAGAATTTACGACTTTAAGCGAACGTATGCTTGGAGTTTCTTACATCCTCACCGAACAATAAATACGTTTCCGGCCTGAAAAATTTGAAGCAACCCTTTTAAGGAATCTTGAACTCGAATTCGTTATCATTAGAATATGCCTGTGGATAAATTAATAACCGTGACTATTCTGAGATAACCTACGAGGCTGAACGTTAATCCTCTTAAACAACCCCTGAAAGCATTAGTTGCATACAATAATACCTCGAATAAAAAGGACAATCAGACACGAAATCTAATAATCAAATCCTAAAATAAAAGTTTACGCTTACAAAAAGAGAGGTCCCGATTGTCAAATGGGTAACGTTCTTGCCTCAGGCGAAAGCACTCCCGTGTTTGATTCTCGGTGAGAGTTCACGAGAAAATATACTACAACTTCTAAAAATGAGCGAAAAGAAGATATTAAAAATTAATAGAAATATCCGATACTATTGAAATCCTAAACAATACACAATTAAGTATACTACTGTAGAAATAAAAAACAATTTGTAAAAATTCCACAATATATTTTCTGAATACAGGATGAAATTAATTTCCTCAATACAAGAGGTTTTGAGGACATATACTGTGGAATTTTTACATAGTGTTTCTTATTCCTAACTGATAGAATTCCACATAGTGACGACTTCTACCATCGATCATATTTTTAATATACTACACTATACATACGACCAAGAAAATATTTCACTCGAATATGGAAATATCCAATAAATATAAAAAACGTTTTTACAAGTTGAATTGTAAAATGAAGGAGAAAAATGAATGATTCCTTGATACTCGAGTGTATGACTTACTTTTTAGGAGAAATATATTATACTCTTTTTAAAACCAGCACCACGAAGCATACAGCTTTAGTCATTAACGTCAGCGATAAAAGAGTAACTCATACGACACTACATCAAACAAATTTGCATAAAATATAAGATGACTATGCTTGAGAACAGTAAACTCTTCTTTATACGATGCAATCGAACGAAAATCGTGATTCTAACCGCGAGAAAGAAAACGAAGAACCAAAGACGATATCCGTTGTTACACGTCCTATGGAAAAGAGAGAGCATACTAAGTCAACAGAGCTGGAAAGGCACTAAAACGTAGTTGAGGAAATATCGATCATGTGTACCTTATCTCAGTGGTATTCTATGACAAATAGAGGGAGTAAATTAAAAGGATTTATTGCTACAAAACCACAAAAGCAGCTAAGAGCACGACCCGGGTTTTGATACCTGGCATCGATGATGAATACTGGGTCGTGCTGTTAGTTGCTTTTGTGGTCTTGCGTAAATCAATATTTTCAGCTTGCTGTTTTTATAGCCTATAGGTATATAGGCCTGAGGATTTTTCCAAAAGAAAATGCTATAAATCACTTCTGAATTATGATGAAGAGGCGGAAATAAAGATGAAAAACAATGTTGATGAAAGTTCAAGACTTTGTATACATGCATTGTTATTACTACATGCATTTCATTGTTAGTCGCTTAATTTGGAAGTTAAGAGAAACAACAACATTTTTTAACTGCTTGAATGAATTTTGATTGAGTATGTGAAGCTACTATTGTTTCCTTCTTGTGGCCTTCCGACAATCAGACCAATATTGTTTGTCGAAATGTCTCTTGTAATATTGTAATATCATGATTTATCTCAGTCAAAGCAAGGCTTCAATAACTTGTTGTTGGAAAATTGTATAAGGCAGCTATGTGGGTTTTTTAATACAGCTATTTCTTCTTTTTTCTTTTTTATGACATCTCTTTTCTATCCTTTTATATTTTTTATCATTCTCCCTATTCTAACAATATTGTATGAATTGTGTGTACCACGTACCATTTTACAAAGTAAATAAGAATAATGTAATTTAAAGAAATGTAGCAGTACGGCACTACGGCACCTCCTTATGGTCTATTCAGCGACACCGAGGGACCCAAATGGATTGGAAATGTAAAATATATGGTGCGGTGAGGTTTTAATTCTTGCCTAGTCTTGAATGATAATAATCATAAAGTATACAAAAATCAAGCTACAAACCCCCAGATGAATCGTCTAAGGGGAACTCTAACGTTTTTCATTGGATATATATTAAAATGCTCAGTTTATAATGTAACAGAAATCTAAATCTTGCATGGGTACTTATTATCTACGACAGATGCCGCTTTCTTCAAGATATATTGTAAAATAACGATCGTAAATAAAATTTTAATTTATTTTCTTGGCCTCCGGAATGAAATAACCGAAGTTCAATAGGAGTTTACGGTATATCGATGATCAGTTAACGAACAGTTCGGGTAGAAAATCATTTCCGAACGAGTTACGCTAATTAACCCATTATCCACTTCACTAATAAGTTTTTGAATAGATTAAGTTGGCCACGTGCTCACTAGATCGAAGGGGACAAGTTTCTTCCGCGAAAAAAAGAAGCAAACGCAAATGGATTCAAAACAGTGCCGTACGAGAGCATTAGCAACAGCGGGAGACGCGGTCGATAACCCGACTGAGAATATGCTCACTCGCGAGATCTCCTAAGAAGAAAAACACGGAGAGAAGGAGGCGCAAAAAAATGAAAGGGAAAACCCTCGTGGACCGTTCGCGCGTGAGAACGCTCGCGTGCTCAAAGGAATTAACACGAATTCGCCCACGGACGGAAATTCATTTTAGCCGCAAACCGGGATATGGAAATAACTCGCGGGGATCGCTGCTCCTTTTTTTGCGAACGAACAAACGACGAAATCAAATCGCGGCGTGCCGAAACACCAATTCGGAGGCTATCTTCGATTTTCCTCCACGGGTGAATCGGTTTTATTTGCTCCAGCCAGCGACGACTCTTGTTTGTTTCTAGGAAAACGCCAAAATGCGCGAAACTGCCTTGAACTACGCTACGGATCAGATTTCGAATTCATTATTACCACCGAATCCCACTTTAGAGGACCGATTCTCAAATTTAGAATCTATGCAGCACACTGTACATCCACGGCTATAGCAGCACAATTAGACAAACTGACTACACACGACTAGCAGCACAATTGCAAGGCTCACTGGAACATTAATAATAATATCATGGATTAATAATAGTCACAGAGCTCCCTAGAACACAGAGCTCACTGGAACAATTTAATCGCTCCAGACATAATGCAAGAATATTTATATGAGCTCGAATTAACATAAATTTGCTTGAACAGCCTTCGAAAAAGTTATATTTCTTGCTTGGTTCCCTGGTGAAGTAAAATCTTCGCAACCTTCTCTCCGTGTATTACAAAATATATATGAGCTATCTTTTATTTTTTAGTACTTTATTTTAGTATCATATCGTTCTGGCTTTTATTGTTGTGTTCCGCGTTAACGTGTAACGTGTTAACTTTCCTGTAATAACGGTATTGTTACTTATTAAAAACTACTTGGTCAACATTCCGTCCGATTTAGAAAGGAATAGACGTTTCAGTCGTCCATTCTGCATTTGAGCACAACTTGAATGTGAGGTGAAATGATGCACTTATCGTAAAAAGCTTTACGTATTTCATGAAAGATATCCCATCAGAGGCGGATTGGCGGCGGAAGCTATACTGAGGCCTTGAGCGCAAAGTTCAGATCGAGGCCCCCTCTAGGAGCTATGAGTAAAAATTAAGATTTTTGATAAAATACACAAATATACATCCCGTAGAAATCTTAGCCGATTCACTATGGTAAGAATAAACAAACAAATTTGGAACAACAATACATTGTATTTCTGTAAATTAAAATGAATGTAGGACAGATTTTACACTAAGTAGTGACATAGAAAAAACAATATATTCTGTAAATATATTATGGAGACTTAGTCAAGGAAGATAAAGTTCCTTCTTGCAGCGATAAACAAGAATAATTTGTCGTACGTTACTGAGAGTTCATAAAAAGTCTTATTAAGCTCGATACAGATGAGGGCCTCAGTTAGCGCCTATTGCGTCTTATTATAAATCCGCCCTTGCATCTTATGTACGTACCATAAGAAAAATTTTCGACAAGGTGGCAAAGTTTCAAAACTTGCTCAAGCTATACCTTGAAGAATTTTACCTCAGTCTTCGAAAAAATAGCAAAACAAAGATAAACGGAACTTCTAAATCCGTTAATTTACATTTAATTATGTAACAGAAATATTATTTTTTTACAAAATGACGCTTGATTTCTTTGACGGTTATGAAAAACATTCCATGCTTTCCCGTTTGGAATTTCGCGTAAGGAAGAAGAGAGGTAGCGGTGGAGGAAAGGGTAAATGGAAACAGCTGACTCACAGGTAAAGATTTTCGCTAATCATGAAAGCGTATTCTCATAAAGGACACAAAATATTTTTGAAGTTCAAACGGGTAGGAATAGTGTTACATGGGTAGTATTTGAGTGTTACGTATGCTAAGGTAAATAAAAGTACTCTAAGTTTGGCATAGACCGTAATGAAACGTCAGAACTTCTTTTCAAACACTTCTCATTTTGGTAGAAAACAGCTACTTTGGACTGTATATACATAAGAGGAAACAGGAATATCAATTCCTACATTAAGTTACTTAAGTATTCTACATTTCGGTAGGTGCATGTGTCCTAATATTCCATTTATATCGTTTCCTTGTAATTTACCCCACCCATTATGTCATCTAACATAATCTTCCATTGTCATTTCTCTTGCATTCTGCCCTCATTTATGCTCTTCAGCAATCCCTCTCCTCTAAATATTTGATCCACACATTTCTTGCGGATACATTCTAGATTAAATCCGAAAAACATTTTTTTTGTCAAATTTTAATCAAGAAACTTCGCTAAAGAAAATTTTCTAAAGAAATGGCAGGAAACCTTTTAAGAATAATGACGACAAATAAGATAATTTCTACGTATATCAAAATATCGGAAAATGTAAATGAGTGAGCATGAAGGTATAGAGCGTGCACATAAACTTGAAAAAGTAAACTAAAAGAGTCACGGGAAATGAAAGTCGTCATTGGAGATTAAGCAAGAATAAAGTACGCAAGGAACTACTTACACTAAATTTATTTTAGAAACTGAACTCACAACTACTGATGCATAATAGAACCAGATGATGAAGAAGCTGCCATATAAAGGCATACGATTATGCCAACCGAACTTATTCTCAATTCAACACATTCCAGTTTTGCCCGCTGGGAAGACATTTCACGGATAGAGGAGAAAAGCTTTAGATTTACACTATTTTCACCTACTATAAAAAGACAATCGTAACGAAAATCGTAAGCGATCCTGAGGTTGTGCGTTCAGGAATGAGCAAGAGGTTGCCGGAGGAACTCTCGAAGGCTACCGAGTGATGCAGTCCTGTGAAATATATTCTTGTATAAAAGAAATCACTGATTTGTAGAGAGTTTAAGTTATGTTTCGTTGAAACGCCTAAAGAGGGCTTTACAACGAGACCTTGTTCGCATTTGTATGCCTATTCATTACTGAGAAAGACATCTTCTACAAAATAGATGACAATAGTTTATGGTATTACGGAAACAATCTTAGCCTTTCTTTTCGGGGAAGCATAAGTAATTCAATAACACACTAAAACGTTTGTTTAGACTGAATTCATATCTTTTGAGAAATAAAATTTCAAAGTGAATATTCCGTTTAACAGTGAGAAAAAATGGGATATTTTTTCGTTCTACCTGTGATAAAATACCAATAAGATGAAAACCGACACTTTTGCATTATATGGTTACACGTAGGACAAAAATGTTAAAATTTTATGTAACTTACTTTCCTTTGGGATCTCTACTTAATTTTTCACACAAGTCCAAACTCGAATATCCAAATTTTAAAAAATCCGACCATAGGTATGGCAACGAGGTGTATTAATACGACAGGTTTCGGACAACAAATTAATCACCGTACTATCAGCAAGTATCCAGAGAAAAGTCTTTTTTTTTCCTTCCTTCCCGATATGCTGTTTCACAAAGAGTATGAAGAGTATTCCAGTTTTGTGCGGCATTGTCGACGAAATAACATTTTTAATAGCATGCGATAAGAAAAAAACAGACGAATGCCGCAATTTAACATCATTATGTAACGGAATTAAATTACAAAAAGTTTCACCATTTGCGTATCTCTAATTCTTGCCGAAACTCCAAATAACGACTAGCCATACAAACTACGCAGGAGAATTCGAGTTAATCAACCCTTTCGAGCAACAATAAGACTTAATTTTCGCCGAAGAAAGACGCCATTTCAGCGACAAAATCAAAGGTAACACATCTCCCCTTTTTTCTCCTTCGAGCCCAAACTCATCCAATAAAAACACACCGGTCTCCTTATCAGGCAGGCGCCAATAACAAGAGAACCATCGCTCCCTTTCCCTTTCATTTAGCAGGTACGTTCAGTCGTCCAGAGGCAGCGAAACCCTTCCATCTTCATTTCGACCGGGAATTAAAAGGGAACCCCGTTTGCTCCTTTTACCCCTCCGCGCCCAAAAAAACTCCCTTATCCCGAACTCCTTTTGAAGCTCAAAAACCCTGATTCCATCGACGCTTTAACGTACCAGCGCGCAATTCATATTACCCGGAACCAAAAAAACTAGCCCAGGGGGGGGGGGGGGGGAGACAAAACGCGTCATATCTCTCCATCATTACGCGCACGGGCATAGAGTGTGTACTGGTACGCAATGGCGAGAGAATGCGTGACCGAGGAGGAAATAAACAAGACGAAATGGGGAGGCGGAGAGATAAGGCGGGGGATGGCGAAAGGGGGACGAACCGCGACGATCACCCAAGGCGGCGTAAATAAATAAAGAAGGAATGTAAAAAGGACGGAGTCATATTGGTTCCGTCACTGAGTCTCACCATTTGTGGGGAATCTTGAGGGGGGCGGTGGAGTGGATATTGAGAAAGAGATTGGCGAGGGAGGGGAAGGGCGCCCCGTCCGTCTCCGTCCTCGCCACCCCCTAGCCGTATCGATTCTCTACAGAGTTCGCTGCACTCTCTCCCAGCATCCGAGCCTACCCATGGACCCTTACGAGAGGATCCGAGAGCGGAAAGCGAGATGAAGAGAGATGGATGGGAGGAGAGATAGCGCGGATAAATGGAGAGAGAACTAAAAATGGGAAAAGGGGGAATGAGAGATCGCGATGAGCCTATGGACGATGAACAAAGCGAATGAAAGTGAAGTAGGAGAGAGTAAGAAATAAATATGATAATAATGATTATACATGAAAAAGTAATATAACGGTCAAAAAAGCCTCTGCATGGAAGAATCTAAAGTGCCCTCCAAGAACAAAATGTTGACTTTGAAATGACAAACAACTGGTTACAGACGCATATCTGTAGATATTGATAGGTTCCTGGTGTCTATTTAAGATGTCATACCTACCAAAAATACGAGATAAATATAGCGAAAGACCCGAATACAGTGGTACCTTAGCTAACGACGGTAACTCGTTCCAAGAATATCGTCATCAACCAAAACCGTCGTTATCCAAGGCGAGATTGTCCACAACCACGCTATATGCCAAATATTTAGATAAAACTGATATAAATATCATAAAAATATTGTCAATATAATTTTAAAAATTTATTTCCCTTCATAAAATGTATCATTAATTAAATAAATAGCATAAAAGCTGTTTTTAATCGCCAACCTTCGCCAGAAGGTGTCGTAAACCAAAGCCGTCGTTACCCAAGACATTTTGATCACAGCCATACGTCGTTAACCAAGTACACAGGCCGTCGTTAACCATGGAATCACTGTATAAAGAATGACGAATGCCAAAGACACAATAATCCCTCCGAAATAATAAAACCTATTTTATCCTAACACGCCACTTTTGCTCGAAATAATTACTAACGAAGGCAATCTCAAGTAGCTTCCGTTATACTCAAATAATAGCAAATTAAGGTCACCTACGTAAAAATTGATATATACTCAGTACATCAGGACTATCAAGAATCAGGACTAGAAAATGAAAACAATAAACTATATTACGACAACCTGGCATACCATTCATGGACAGAAAAAGAAACTTACAAAATTGATCTCGCTATCCCAACGACAGCAAACCCCTGCAGCAATCAGAAGACACACAGAAAAGAATAGGAAATATAGAAATTAATCCTTACAGATTAACTGCTAAGATTCCCGAACCAAATCTTGTTAATCAGTTATCATTTCAAGTACAGATGTTACTCGCGGATTTTGAGGGCAAACATGGAATTAGTCAACTCTCTTTCTTACCTTAAATACCCGAGATGGGTTCCGATATCCGTTTCATTAATTAAAGCGAATATAAATGAATGAGGAACACAAACATCCTTGCCCAATACAGGAATAGTGACCCCGGGTGCACGGGACTTGAACCCGAGACCTTGGTGCAGCAAGAATAGAAAGGTAAGCATTCCGCCACCAAGGGCGCGAAAGATGAAGTTATAGGAAGCGGATGATGAAAACGAATAGAGATGGAAAAGAGAGAAGATAGAACCGAGAAATGAGGATGTTTATGAATTATAACTGACCTTGAGATGATGGTGAGAATTGAAGGAGAGAAAAGCGTAAGAAATGGATAAATAAAGACGAAAGGAAATGACAGAGAGAGATGCGGTGGTGCAAATGAATAACGAGAGGTGGAAAGAACACAAAACAAACTTAGATATAACGCTATAGAGGTGTAGATTCATAATCCATGAAATGCACAAAGGGGATATAGAGAGAGGAAAGAGTAAGAAATGAAGATGTGGAAGGCTTTAGATGGACCATTGGAGGGAGAGCGAGGACATATGAAGAGAGAATTGGAAATCGTAGGAATAAGAGCAGGCGAATGGTCAAAGAACCGTGAAAGGATAAAACGCATAGGTATATGCGAAGAACAAAGAAACAGAGATGAGGAAGATATGAAGAGACACGAATAATGTGGAAGGGATACGACGAGAAGAAAGAGATAGGAGCAAAGTCAAATGGATACAAGAAAAGAGAAAGATACATGGAGACAGAGGCTGAAAAAAAGATCGTTACAAATCTGTGAACCTTGAGATGAAGAGGGCGCAGAGATAGATGAAAACGAATTTATGTGAGTTGATGTCTTACGCATGAATAATAAGAGAGAAAAAAAGGGGGAATGGAAGAGTTAGAGAACTCGCGTAAACCCATAAATCGTAAAAACCACAAAATGAGGCAAAAGAGCAGAAGAGAAAGATACAGAAAGCGTAATAATAACATAGCCGAATGAAGAGAGGATTGCAAATGGGGAAATGGATCCAAGAACCATGAGGAAAGAACGAAAAATCACAAAGGGAGATAAAAAAGAGAATATAAAAGAGATGAACGAGAGGAAAGGTGGAGTCAATAATTGACAGGAGCGGAGAAGAACGAAGAAAACGATGTAATAATTACGAAACGATTAAAGATAGATGACGCAAAAATGGGCGGAAAGAGGGGAGAATAAGGATGGAAAATAAAGAGACGAACGAAAGAAATGTACGGTGGATAAATGGGGAGAACTGGAAGTCAGAAAATGGAGCAAAAAATGAAAGAGGATAAGACAAAAAATGGACAAAGAGGGCATGAGAAATGTGGAAAGATATGAGATATAAGCGAGTGTGCCAACAAGGAGGAGGAGCTAGAAAGAGAAATGCAAAATGAGAGAAAAACGTGAATAAATGTAGTTGGTGAGAAAAATGACATAGTCGGAAAGTTCTCAATGAATTGAGGGGCTGGGTTCACACCATGGATTCAATGGGTAAAACTGAAGTAAAAATAGAAAAGGAATAGGACAATGAACGAAGGTGAATTGATGCAGACAACATAGTTCTACTTGGACCTTTAAATGTAATTTAATTCGAGCTCTATTTTCTATTACTAATGCAACTATGTATGCAACTAAAATTCAAGCCTGTATTGTATGTACTGTAACAAAAAATAACCTAAAAAGATTGACTGGAGGAGAAGAGGACCCGATTGGCCAAGTGGGTAACGCGATCGCCTTGGCTAAAAGCTGTACCTAGTTCGATCCTCTGTGGGAGGTTATGTGCAAGTATCCTCAGCTTCTGAAGCACTTTCATATAGAAAGGAGACGATATGTCAAAAAGGAGTGCATGAAAATTAAAAAAAAACGAGAGAGAAAGATGTACATCAATGATGGAAATACTTTGCGTAGAAGCTACGTAAAGGTATAGCCCGAACCGTAGTCAATCAGTGACTGTACTAATAACAACATAGGAAGAGATGCATAGAAAAGAGAAAAAAAGGAACCATAACCATTTGTGAAAAAAGCTGAAAGAATTATACGAGTAAGAAAGTAAACTACTACAAAAACTGAGCATAGACTCGGAGAAGATAAGTAGGAAGTCAGGTAATGGAAGATAATTTTAAAATACAAGAGAGGAACGATATAAGATGAAAAAAACACAGCTAAAAACTAGGTGTTGAAACACCTGAACTAATAATATATAAACAAAACTGCGATTATCTAAGTAATAAATTACTAAATAACTGATGCGCAACTAAGTCAAATCATACTTAATTATTAAAAACACTCTCGTCTCATTGTCAGTCAAATGAAAGAGTTTATAATAATGAACTGAAACAACAAATGAGTTTTTTGTAAAAACAGCTTTAGTTTGACTGTGTTATTTATTAGTTATTTACTTACAATATTTAAAAAATTCCTAAATAAATAACTAAGTCAAATAAAAAGTTAAATGAATCAAAATCACGTGCGACTGAATATGGAAGGATACTCGAAACATGAGCAATCAAGGCAGACAAAAATCCGAATGTAACGAAAAGCACGATAAATAAGAAACTGTACAAAAATAACATAAGTATTCCACCTTTCGGTAGGTTCATGTGACTTAATATACCCTATTCAATGGCATTACTTTCGATTCCTGGTAACTTGCCCTCATTTTTATGTTATCTAACAAATTTTGTCCCTCTCTTTCCCTTGTATTCTACCCTCAATAACATTCTTTAGCAATCCCTCTCCTCTCAATATTTGGCCCACCCATTTCCTCTGTCGACGTTTAATTACTTTAATTAACACCCTATCCTCCCCGACCCTCTATAGTACCTCTGTGTTTGTTTCTCTTGCAACCCAACTTGTCCTTTCCAATCTACGCCATACCCACATCTCGAAAGCCTCTAATTGTTTGATTTCCCCCTTCCATAAGGTCCACGTTTCACACCCATATAGCAAAACACTCCACACCATGGATTTTACTAATATTTTACTGATTCTTTTATCGAGACCTCTAGTCAATTCGTTCCATTCGCTTCACGAAAGCTACTTTGGCCAATTCTATTCTTTTTCGAACCTCATCTGTACAATTCCCATCCCAAGATAGAACACTTCCCAAATAATATACATTATCTACCTCTTCTAGTTTTTCATCATCTACTCTGATCGTTAACTTTTCTTTGATGAATCTCATAAGTACATACGTGAGTACAAGATTTTAAGTGGAGAGGCGGCTCAAGAAGAGAAGAATATATAGAGAGCAAGGGAAGAAATAACACAGAACAAAGAGAGGCGACGAAGAAGATGGATAAGGGCAGAAATGGTTGCAGTAGAAAAATAAAAAAAGATGACGGCACGCAGAACAGAGGACAAGTCACGAACGCAGCGTATCTCTCGAGGAGAGTCCACTCTGGCGTGGAAGGGTACGCGCAGTACGTCTATTCACTCGGGTGGACCCCGGTTCGACTTCCAGCCCTCCTGACCACTCCCACGCCTGCGCGTGCACGCGAAAGATTCATCCGAGCGAGAGAGAGAGAGATGCTGTGTAGGTGGGAACGATTTTCCGCGAGCATTTTGGGTCACGTAGTCAAACTTTCGCTTAGAGGAAAAGAGGCATCTAGGGGAAAGATTGATTAATTTAAACAGGGCGCCCTATTTCCCGTCTCCAGGGTTTGCAAAAGAGGGCAAAAGGACGTTCTTTTGGAGGACATTCGAAAAAGAGAGGGAAAAGATGACAGGTGATGCGAAAAGAGGTCTTCGCTAATAAAGTCTGTGAAGTTTCAGCCCGGAGGCAAGTTTGAATCTCACCATTATGTCACAAAAGCCATGGAGAGCATGAGGCTTAGTAGACAAGATGAGGAGTGAGGTAGTTTGCCCCTCTTACCGAGTCAGAATGTCACGAGAGGTAAACGTCCACGTAATAGTAGTAGTATTGTTAAAGGCGCCTCGACAGGTGAGATCATTTTGCACGTAGGCTCCCACCGGGAATCGAACCCGGGACCGCTTTCGCCGCTGTTCATGTTAGCTACGTACAATTATATTTTATAATTGTATAATTGAAAAACTTTTTATAGAATTAAATGAAGAGTGAAAAAACTGAATACGATAGATTAGTATCATTGAAATTTCGGTATATTTCATATTACCATTTTCAATAAAAAAAGGGGGCATAGCAAATGAAAGATACATCTTTCTCTACATACAACGAAATGAAGAGTCACTTCCCAATAAGATTTAGGAGTAGGATATGACATCATATTAAATTGTACTGACCAGATAGAGGGCATGAGATATACTCTTTCTCTCTTATACTGTTTCACTAAACGAAGCACCCGAACTCGTTGAAATTATATTTCACTTGAATTGTAATCCCGGTCTCACCATTATGCTCTTCTATCTGATCAGCACCAGCTAATTGAAATGTCTCCTCCCAACACTGAACCTATATTTTTCTGCTAACATATTAAAATTTCGTCGACTTCACCAACATAATTCTTTATCCTTTATCAAAGAAACCCGAAAGAAATCTTTGTCATATCTGATCTTTGGTTCGTAGATTTCCGCGACTGATCTTTGCAAGGTTTTTCCGGGTTTCCACAGCGATGATAGTAGTTAATAGTGACGACGTTTCGCCAACGTTCCGTGGACTTTTTTAGGTCGAAGTACATGATGATGCCTACTGCTATGGAAACCCAGAAACAACATGTTAAGATCAAATCTGTTATTTCTTTCTTCTACGATAAAATCAACGTATTGACATTCTCCAATTACCTTTACTACTTAAATGACATATTCCACCCAGGTCAACCAGGTTTACTCCTCGCCTCCATTTTCTTACATTTAAATTATCCTTGCACAACGTTCCCAACTATTTCGACTTCCCAACCTTCAAAATCCCCAACCTCCTTCCATAGACCATTTCAGTTTCTTGCATGAATCATTTATAAAAGAATCTGTCTTCAACAATATTCACCTAAATAATTTCGTATTTTTCGTACTAAATATTTTTTACCTATTTATTGTTGATTTGTTTCCAATTCAGGCATTCGTGAATATCTACGGTGAAAACATAATATGTTTGAAATTCACTCGGTGGAATCACTGTATGTGAACAAAATGAATTATTAAAAACGGGAATGAAAATTGTTCCATTTATCGTAATACGGTAGCAGGAAAACGGATATTCTATAGGAACCTGAATGAAAAAGAGAGATATAATATTGGATGACGTAAGAGCATTCAGGAAGAACTTGCGGAGAATTCACGCATCGGCTGACAAAGAGTTAGGGTGCGTAGATGATTCGTATAAATACCTCGACGAATACTAATGCTCACGTACATCATTGTACTTCTGGCGCATAGACTATAAGTGGGCACCGAGTTAGTTTCCTTATGTGTGCCCTCTTCGGGAGCTGAATGGAGCCCAATAAACTGCTGGGTGAATATTTCGAATCGAGGAAATTTTTAATTAATGGAAGAAACTATTTAATAAATCAAGTGAACGAACGAATCACTACGAACTTCGAAAAGAAAACGTATTTCATTGACATTATTCACCCTACCGTTGCCTCCACCCTACTCTACCACCCACCGTTGCAATTACTACCCTATAAATGCCGAGATAGAACATGGTACAGAGGTATGCATTACATTCAAACATCGCACATCGCTGGCGTTTACGACTCTAATCCTGGGTGTTTTGTCATACTAAGCAGTGCTCATGATAAATATACATTTCATTCGGCGTTTATCATTTTATCGGCAAACAAACATGGTTCTCAACCTGGAAGTTTAAGCCAAAAAATTTATTCCTAACTAATATATCTTGTGGAACGCACTGACAAATCTTTCGGAAATATCTACATCTCTATCTACGTAAATACCCAGCAAACCGCCCTTCGGCGTGTGGCAGAGGGTGAAAACCCAAGCGTTTCAGTTACCTCTTTAGGTTATTGCGTGCGCGGAAAGAATGAGTCCCTAAAACGGCCTGTCCTCGATCTCTTCCTCTTATTTTACGCTCATTTTCGGATCGGCCGAAGTAGCAGGGGGTCCTATAATACCGATTACGTCTTCTGCAAATATACTTTCCCTGAATTAATCGCACAATCGTATCCTAGCTTCTATCATATCCTCTTTTCTTTCAAGGAATCCCAACCTGCGCTGGAATCTCAAGATTTCCCAGGGGTAGCTTATAAACCAAGCAACCAAAAAGGTCCGAGCTCGAATATTGCACACTCCTAACAATAATAACAAAAACGTCATTATTCTGATTAAATTACGACTAATGAGTGTTATAAAAGTGGCTCATTTAATACAGTGTATCTAACAAGGATATTGCCCAAGTAGTGGGTGCTTGACGTCATGATGTAACCGAAAAATAAGTTAATATATTAAGGGAAGAAAATAACTTAGCACGATAAGGTGAGCGCCCTAGGAAAACCCACTGATAAACGGAGTTGAAGCCTCAGGAGAGAGGGACTTGATACCGGACATTTCACTTTCCGGGCGGACGCTCTAACCCAACGCTTCCCAACAGATATGGCTCGGCAAATTATTGTGCCGTATCACAGCTCTTCTTGCGCCGCACTATACAAGGAAACCACATTCTTCAAATCCAATGCACTTTCTTTTCTGTACCATGTTATCCATTAGTGAATTTCACTAAAAATATTACCATTTCTATGTATTCTTTTTCAATATGGATTAGAGCTGATTAAAAAACGAACGGTTTACAGGAGCATGCTTAGATTGCTAGCTCCCGTTATAAATCCATATCTCGCGCATTCTCGCCATGAAAAATTTAGTTTTCGGTGAAACGAAGAAAGGTACCAAAATTAGAAATAATTTTCATATATTTTTCGGGTTCAAATCATACAGTTCTTGAATTCGAGATGACCAAGCCGGTTTGATCGCATCTTTTTAGAGCACTCTTACATGATATATTTTACAATTGCCACGATGCCAAGGGATGTTGGTATACTCCTGGCCAAGTGTGCTCGGAAGTTTGAGCTGATACATTTGTGTACCGCGGATGAAAAAAGCTTCGTTCAACCGAAGGCTCGCGAAACTTTCAAGAACCAATGGTCCGCATGGATATGACAAAACTCAACCGTAGGCCGCAAATGAAGAATTTAGAGGAGAAAGATTATTTTTATCAACAAAGAATGTTTAGGCATTAAAAACACGAACTAATAATTTACGCGAAGCATGACTTTTTTAATAACAAATTTTCAGTAATTTGGAATAAGACGAGAGGTCAATATTCTTTGTATGCCTTCATCTGCATGAACCTATTTTGATAACTGACCTTTATTCTCAACTTTTAAATTATTATGAAATTTTAAAAATAAGTAAAAATTCCAAAATGCATTTCTGACTACAAGGTAACGCTGGCGGACCGTATACAGCCCATGGCCCAAGAGTTATGCAGGTCTAATATATTGAGCTATCTCGCTCCGTTCTTTGGGATACTTCCGAATATAATTGGTCTCGTCGGACTTCGTCAACCAACATTATAAGAGGTTGCCGTGCTAACAGCGACACTGAGGCCACGGGTAATACCGCTGGACGTTTGTGTAATAGACCCAAATATTTTTAGAGATAGGCTCATTAAAATTAGTTACCCAACGTGCACGTCACAGAAAGGTTATAGAGGCGCGTGCTCTGGCCTCCTGTGACGAGATAAGAGAGAAAAAGCTTCAGTGGAGAGGACATCCTTTGAGATGAGGACGGGCCGGATGAGGCTCTTCCACACGACACTCCTCGAGTGAGCGTAAACCCCTGCTTCTGGGCGTGCTCCGGCAGCACGGGTAAGCGAGACGGGGTGTGGGAAAAAGGGTTGTAGAAAAGAGGGGGTGGAAAAGTCTACCGAAATGACTCACACTCCCGTCCACTCACTCGCGAAGGGGAAGCAGAAGACGTGGGGTGGGAAAACGTGCGTGGCTCTTTTGATTTAGGGGGGCGTGGAGAGCCACCAGTAGGGCGATTATCGATTTTCGGGAGGTTCTGGGGTTAGAAAGTGTTCGAGATGTGGGGTGGGAGGGGGACCCTATGCGGATGTATGCATGGCGGGGGAGGAGCTAGCCTAGGCGCACCTTGACGCCCACACCTTTTCCCGGAAGAAGGACCCCCCGCAAAGCCCGTTTTTATCGGACGTGAAAAAATTTAAGGCGTCATGCGCCGTCCGAAATTCGTCCTCTCGAGTTTTTTTGCCTTCGCGAGATATTTACTTCCTGCGGAAAGTGGAGGACGGAGGGGATCGGAAAAAAAGTTGCACATTAAAATTTATGCTCGTTGTTTCCATGGGAACATTGCCGGACGAATGCTCCCCGCGACCGCGATGCCTCCGGATGACAAGGAAATGGAAATTGACGGTGATTGTCAGCCAGACGCATCTAATGACGCCGAATGGGAAACTTACGTTGAAACGGTGCCCCCGTAACGCCTCCATTTCCATAGAGTACGTGTGTAGGTGGACAGAGCATTATGTGTGTAATTAAGTCATTTTAGAGGATCGAAGTGTAATTGAAAGATCAAAACGGCTGACGCTCAGTTCAATTGCTACGAAAGGTGCCAAAACCGTTTTACCAAATATAAGAATATTCGCGCAAGGCGAAACTAAAGCCAAAAACAAATCAAAATTTTGCGAATCCGATTATCGCCGTTAAAATAAAAATTTTGAAAATTTAATTTAAAATTAGCATTAGCTAGAGAGGAATAAAAAATTTTAATAACACTATCTAAAAAATGAAATCTTTAAGTTTGGAAAAAGGCAAATGGCATTACATAAGATATAAAAAACAAAATTTTTCGCGTATTATGATTAAATATTTCTCTACTGTATTGTTGGATAGTTACATTGTAAATGAAACAAAGTTTTCGAAAACAGAGCAGAAATCGATGGTTATTCCATTCATCATTCCAAAAATAAATACCTACGTTTATAAAAGTAAACTTTTTAATTCCTTGGATAAACTGCGTGGGCTAAGTCTGGAAGATTTTTCATTACAATCATTTAAAATGCATTCCAAATTAGTCATGCTGTACGCGGGAGGCTTTTCACAAACGATGATAGATCCTCATTTAGAAATCCCACCTCTACTTCTGGTATGATTGAAATTCTTGCGCTAAAACATGGAAAATTGGGGGCAATAACTGGAAGTTTCCAGCAAAAAAGTTATGGCTGCAAGATTAGGTAGACGCCACAGCGTAGGGAGATTAAAGCAAACGAGAAATGTTACGAGAGAAAATGCGACTCCTCGGCTTTAATTGCCAAGTCTGCGAATCGTTAAAGACGCCTCTTTTTTGTGTGCCTCTGCGCCTCGAGATGACTCAACCCCGGCACCCGCTTCCTCTGACAATGGCGAGAGCAACATGCGACAGTTGGCAACACTGACTCACCCTGAAATGCTCCTCCGCGGTTTCGTTCTCTCCGGACGCGATCGACGGGAATTCAAAACTAAACATTACATGCTTTAATGGAGCTTTCTCCTACCTCCATCTATACAAAAGAAATATTCAATTCGGCCAGGTTTGCCAAATTTAAAGAGAAGTATTACAGTTTATTTTTTTTAATCAAAGTGGTTTACGCATCTGATATATTTATTAAAATACATTAGATGCGTATGAACAAGAATGTATGAGTTTATAACAGGTAGGGTCTGCACTCACGCACAATTTGATTATTATTTTACAAAAATACGTTGCGGAAGATTTTCAAACAATCTTCGTAACTGAGATGTGCCAACAATCAGTATATTATCATTTTAGAGTCTTTCCCTGGAGAAGTAAGACTAGCTTAAGACGTGCAGAAACACGAGAGTAGAAATAGAGGTGTTTACTTAAATGGAACTTTTAAATTTCGAATTACGACGCGGAAAACAAAATCAGCGAAACGTTTAATCGTTCGAAGAACAATTCAATTTCTCCTAATAATTAAAAGCAATACATTTAAATTAATATCATAAAAGTACAAGTAGAGCAATGAAAATAAAAAAGTATTAAACAGAAAATTCCTCTGAGGAAATGATGAGTTCCTAGGTTGATAAATAGGAAAAATGTATCATATCTAATTATAAGCGCGGATGGAACACGATCCAAATATACCTCAAAAAGCTTCCTTTTCCCAAATCATTTTAGAAGAAACCTTTACTGCCCGACGCATACGGTAGCATCAGATAAGGGGGATGACTCACTGAAAACCCTTGTAAAACCATTAATACCCTTTTTTAATGCTTCGAGGAAAGAAGGGTCCCCCAACTCATTCACGATTCCTTTTATAACACTACCGCCCATAGAATTTCTGAGGATCAGTTTTGTTTTCCTCCATATATTGGGATTTTAACCGAGGTGCATACGCCTGGGCGTGGCCTACCTCCAACGCTGCCAACTGTTTCAAAGGAGTTTGTTATCGACCATCACCTAACATGTATGCTATCCTTCATAAAGGATATGGTTAAATTAACTAATGATCGACTAGGGATACATTTGCTATTGGATCATAGTTTCGGCATGAGAAAACATTACTATTTTAATAATAGGAAGACTAACTTAATAGATAACCTAAAGTATATAAACAGACTATCCAAACTATACCTTATCAAGGTAAAATTAAATCGTACATCTTCATTAGATCTCTAAAACAATTTTAGTTTACCAATCACCACCTATACAACACCGAAACGGTAAAGAAATCTTCACACCATGATAGTAACAAATAAATTATCATTAGATGAATGTATGCTATAAAATGAAATACGTTTAGCAAAATAAAATAGCGTGGGAGTAGTCGATTGATATACAGAAAGAGAATCATGGAGGTAGGTATTAAAAGCGGAAATTCTCTTGCAATTAAAGGTTTGTTAAAGTATCAAGAGAAAATTCCGTCGGAATCATCACGAAGATGTTCCAGTAAAAGACAACACAAACATAAGTTACATAATAGGAGAAAATCGAAATGAATTATCAACATCGAAAAGACGTAACGGAAGAATCAAAAATCACCAATGAAGTAATTTATTCGCGAGGTCTTAAACGAGAAGAACTATGAATCGACAACTAAGGACACCAATAAAATTGACTGTGAATGAGCCTCTCTACATAGTAATATCTGGGAAATAAGACTGATTGGTGGGGTTCAGATACACCGCAATAATATAGTTTCCTACTGTCGTTGCTACATTCTTTTGTAAGTTTGCTTATAGAAATGTAAAACAAAAGGTCCTTACATCTGCATTTTTAAGAAAATTGAAATACGATCACTTTCAATGAATGATTCATCGATCTCAGGAACGACCACGAAAATTAAAATCGGGAGAGAGAAAACGCGAGTGAAACGGATGTCGTAAGCGCTCAATGCTCAATGCATGAGGAAAGAGAAACGAGTGTAATAAATAAGCGTTTCGACACCCATATGCAATTCCAGCGGCTCCCCTATTAGAACCGAGGAAAATGGCGGGAGATCGATGACTAGGAGAGTGAACTGTAAAGATAACAAACACGAATGTCCTCTGTTGAAGCACTTAGCAAGGCGAAGAATTTTTTCCTCGCTGTCACGAGCACGAGAGCGTAACTTGCGAAACAGTAATTCGGAAAGCAGGAGAAGGAACATAATCAATACAGGAAAAGGATGAAAAACCAGCGGGAGATGACGCAATGGAGAAGATGAATGAAACGTAGGAAAACGATCTGTAAGCAGACACGATTGACCGTAGCATCCCGACATCATGGACCGGCTGAGTTAAGTAACTTTCGTGAATGAATAGGACTTAAGGGTGCAATTCGCGAGAGATTTCCACAAGAGATTGAAACTACAGTCCATCTGTGAGGTACCCAATGAAGCTTTCGTGTATTTAACATCAGTGATCTACGAGGGACATCTTTGAAAAACAAATGAATACCACGAAACAACACAACACGTAATTTCACTGTGATAAAGCAGTTAACTGTTGAGCCTCTGCCTAAAATATTCAAGCGGTACTCAACACTCAAGTACGTAAGGAACGGCAACCGAACCCGCTGTACCATCGCGGCTACCTTGAATCAAACCCCCTCCAGTCCTTCCGAATTACCGGGGCATTATGCAATGAAGCTCAGTGAACACGAAAATTACCCTCTCCAAAGAAGTACTCGAGCGCGAAAGATAGGGCAAATCTAGCAAACCATTCGCGTCGGAGGCACAAAAACCAAAATCAATATCGGTCCAAGAAGAGCTTAACCCAATTACAGTCCCTCCTGTTCTATTCCTGCACCACAAGGAACCTTGAATAGATCCCCCCTTGACACGCGCCACCGTGTTGATACCCATCACCAAAAGCACCCCGGAAGAAGCACCCCCAACAGTGGAGACTTCTCTCCGAGAAAATACATTAAAATTGTTACTCACCGGCTCTCAGGGAACGGATCCAATCCTCACGCTCGTTCTCTTGCGGAGCGATCAGGTACAGAGTGAACTCCTGCCCGTTTTCCACGTAGCCCACCTGGCAACGACGGGCAAGGCGTCCGCGGGATGACGGGACAGGCGGAGAAAAAAATATCTGTTAAATCTCTCGCCCACGAACCGAAAAAGAGCCAAAAACAAAAACGGGGGCGCTGATGGAAAAACGCGACCGCGTTTTGTTCCGCGTATATCGAACCGGAAAAAAGAGAGACGTCGAAGAGGGTGGAGTTGTCCCTTGCAACGCTACGGACGGAGGGCAGATTCCTTCTCACAGAACCCTACCACACCGAACCCATACCACCGCTGCATCCATACTCGAGCGCTGTAGTACTGAGCTCGGAGCAGTGGGAATCCGGCGAATGGGGAAAGGGGACGGGCGGGGTGCAGGGTCCGTGTCGGAGAAGGGGGAAGGATTCGGAAATGGGGGGAGATGGGGTGGGTGGATGAGGGGAGACGGAAGGGGGGGGGGGACTGAAGCGTCGGTGTAGGAATAAGGGCTCGAGGGAGCTGTGGGGGAAGAGGGGACGATTTACTCGATATCGGCAGGATACCCTGACCCATACATGTTTCCCAATACTTATAGGGAAAGCACGATATGCAAAGAGCGAATGAGCTATAAAGGAATACGGGATGCGGGAAGAGTGATGCGGAATCGTAGGCGAAATTAAAGGGGGAGATGGAAGAGAGGCGCCCGGGAAAAGAGGATGGGGAGTGGGCGACCTAGCCCAGATGCCGCCTGACCGACTAGAGTTCCCATAGCAACGTTCGGATTCATAACGTTAGATATTTTGTTTTGAGAGAGCAGAGAGGGGAATTTTTATCTTCTCAGGACGACAAGCTTTTTTTAATGGCGCCATTTTAACTCGCGATAAAAATGGGATTTTTGTTCTTACAAATGCATTATTTCGCTGTTTCGGAGAAATGAGCTCCAGAGACGTAACTCTACGGTTAGTCTATGATGAATGGTTACTTAATTGGAAGCTAGTACAAGTATAACACAATGAGGGCGCTATTAATTATTTCTCGGATTTAATTATTTCAAACTAACTATCGTTTAGTTTTCTGCTAAAAGGTATTATTACCCTTGGGCTATATTTCAAATGAGGAAAATAANATTTTCATCGAAAAAAAATTTGAAAAACTTCAAATTCCAAAGCTTGGGTTTTTCTATAATATGACAAACAAAATTAACAAAAAAATACAAGAAGATTGATTCGGCCAACATCGACTTAACATTAAGGTTTCAAACGGTATTCATGTTGTCAGAGAAATAAACTTCACTTAATGAATTCCACTTGTAACATTTGTTTACGACCCCGGTTTCGTTGCGATGCAACATCATCATGTGAGAATTTTATATTCTGAGTTGCTTATATACTTGGTAGGGGGGATGTTAGGGAAGTTTGGAAAACATATTAATTATTAAAAATAATGAAAGCGAAAGCGAATTAATTATTTGCGAAAGAATTAAATCAAAGAATTACAAATCTTTTCGTGAAATAAATTGTCAACGATGAATACCCAGCTAAGTAAGGTTTTTTTGTGCTCTAAATAAAATTATACGTGTAACCTTATTCAAATGATTACTAATTCTCGAATTAATCAGATCAATGGTATTAAAAACTAACTAGAAGAGTTTCACTCCGGTATAATTACCAACTTTAAAATGAAAGTAGTATTAGAGAATTAATATTTGTACATACATACATATACACGTGAACGTCGGAAGCTAATTGAGTAACTTTGCAACCGCGATAACTCTATTCATTCAGACTACCGTTTCTGAGAGATCTATACTTAAATATAAAATTAATTGGTAATATATATATACACACGGGTCCGAAAAAAGTGGCTATTCTATTCAAGATCAGGGTTGCCTAATTTGCTTAATATCTTAATATAGCAGCATCATACGTGAGGTATAAATGAAATTTTACATTAGAAAAATATAAGGAGCTACTTCCATTATTAGAGAAACGTATGATCATAATGTGTTAAAATAAGAATAATGTAATGCGTTTTTATTGACTCACGTGTAGTTTAAATATAATTTAAAAAATGTTTTTATGATGACACTTTAACAATCAATTTTTGACAATAATATAAATGCGAACCTATTGCACTTACTTTCAGTACTTAGCGGTAAATTAAAATTTTTTTACATTTTAAATTCGTTTAGACAATTCTTTTCTGAAGATTCAATAGATAGCACGCTTTTAAGGGTATCAGGAGAAATGTGGTCACACGAAACATTTTCCGCTAATCATATCGTTATAACTTCAGATTTTAGTGTTAATTCGACTGGTGAAGCAATCAACCTCATCTCTTTCAAAACGAATCTATCTTAAGCCGTAGCAAAGATCGCAGGAAAAAAAAGATGATAGGTGTAGGGAAAATGTGTTACTTAAAGTAGGAATTCTGATACCAATCCTTCGCAAAGATATATATACGGCACACATACGGTTTTACTCAAACTACAGCGGTTACATAACCTTACCCCTGTTAACAGTGTATGCGATTACAATTTTTGTAATTTTTACATCCTTTATGTAATTTCTCTCTTTCTTTCACTCTCTTCTACAACTTTAGGAGGTTCTCCACACCCCTTTCTCTTTGTGAGTGATTGTCTGTAATGAAAAACTTTTTGTGATAAAAAAGACAGGTTTTCCTACGCAAAATCATTCTTTCCTTATTTATTTTACTTCTATTTCCACTGAGCTTGTTAAAAATCTATATGTATTGTTGTTTAATATCTTATATCATGTTATATTTTCGTAGTTGTGCATCATTTTGACTATGGTTAANGATAAAAAAGACAGGTTTTCCTACGCAAAATCATTCTTTCCTTATTTATTTTACTTCTATTTCCACTGAGCTTGTTAAAAATCTATATGTATTGTTGTTTAATATCTTATATCATGTTATATTTTCGTAGTTGTGCATCATTTTGACAATGGTTAAATGGAAGATAGAGGACTCTCTTGTCCCAATTTCGCCCGAGAAAGACGATTGTAAAACTGCAAACCTCCCCGCACACTCAACTATGTTCGGTCGTAACAGTCGGAATTCACAAAGAAATAATAGAATATTATGAGTAATAGAACAATGTTCATATTTTTTAAACGAATCCCCAATCGATAGATAATAATAATAATTATTATTATAATTATTATTGTATATTATCATATATAAATATATAAATGTTATAATTATTATCATTATTATTTATCACCAACAGGTTGGAAAAGACCCAATTAGACGTGGTACAATTAAAAATAGAAAATTAATGAAGAAAATAACGCGGATACACGATGTACAGTTAGAGGTATGTCTTAGATATCGCCAGGGAAAATAGTCCGAACAACACATTGCTTAGTATGCTTTCATTTAAACTACTCTTAAAATGTTCCACTCGAAATTTTCTTCAAATATAGAAGTAATTAATATAATTATTACTCAAGGTATATTGAGGTGAAAAGATCTCTCCTTCCATCTGGCCAATTGCCAAGAACATTATATTATATCATAATTAAATTACAAATAATGCTTAAGAATGTTTTACTATAAAGGCCCAGGAGTGTAACATAGGAAAATAATCAATTACAGAAAGACATCCAAATGGAAGGGGGGAGAGAAAAACGTGCGAAAACCGAAAGACAGCAGAAGCTTAAAAATAGAAAAGGAAAATTGAATATCAAAGGCAGGCACGAAATGAAAACAGTAAACGAATCACACATTAAATTAAAAATGTGGAAGATTGAGAGAACTCTATAAAAATAACGCTGCTTGAGAAGCAGTGACAAATGCAGAGAAATGCGTGCGTACTTAAGAAATGAGGGCTGACGAAGAATGGGATTCGAGTAAAAGCGTTCCCAAAAGCAAAACAACAGTGTTAGCGTTTTTAGGCCAAAGACTTTTAAGTAAACGTTTCTTTTGATCCCTACGTTTCAAAAGAATGGCTGTTTCAAACACTTCATAATTTTCCCTTGAGATTAGCCGCCGAAAACATGAGGGGCCTCGAAAATTGAAGAGGTAAGGGAGATGCGAGCGAAATAAATCGGTAATATCTGATTGAGAATGAAAATGAGAGATGGCATTGTGAAAACGGAATTAAAGTTCTCTTGAGACATTTAAGAGAGTGTAGCGATTCTAAGAGGTAGATTTCATTTGAGGAGAGCGGCAAAGAAAGTGTTGCATTTCCGAAAAATAAATTCACTCGCCTGCAACGGATCAAAGGGATGTATGTTAATCAAAGTAAAAGGAAAAACAGAGGAATATCAAAACAAGTCGAGAAATGAAACGTTACTGATTATCAACGAAACAAAGAACGAGCCTAGATGAAAGATTTCATCAGTATCATTCCTTGTTATCCTTAAATTCCTCTTCACGCTCTTATTTTGGTAACACAAGGATATTATTCTACATCTTAAATAACGGAGATCGATTGTTTTTTGTTAGTTCTTCAGCCTTTACTTACGCTCACCGCTTATTGAGGAGCAGAAAACGGGACGTTTCCCGAAAGGGGACAATTCCTTCGCAAAATTTGCAAAGAACATTTTCATGATCTAGCCGGAGAAGTTATTTGTAAGGATTTGCACCATCCTGTAAATGGTGATTTTATTTTCATCGAAAAAAAATTTGAAAAACTTCAAATTCCAAAGCTTGGGTTTTTCTATAATATGACAAACAAAATTAACAAAAAAATACAAGAAGATTGATTCGGCCAACATCGACTTAACATTAAGGTTTCAAACGGTATTCATGTTGTCAGAGAAATAAACTTCACTTAATGAATTCCACTTGTAACATTTGTTTACGACCCCGGTTTCGTTGCGATGCAACATCATCATGTGAGAATTTTATATTCTGAGTTGCTTATATACTTGGTAGGGGGGATGTTAGGGAAGTTTGGAAAACATTCTCGCGATTACTAATTATTAAAAATAATGAAAGCGAAAGCGAATTAATTATTTGCGAAAGAATTAAAGTTTACATGTGGTAAATAAAACCTACACATGTATTTCTTATGAAGTTAAACGTAAAATTAACTGAGTAGGACCTGAAAGCTAATTTATTCGTAAAATGGCAAAATATTTATGGGTCGGCGAAGTTTGATAAAATGCTATGTTTATGAACTTGGTTCGATTTTCGAGAAACCTGGACGTTGCAAGGATACGTGCCGTAAAATCGTTTTTCAGACGTGTCACACTGAAGAAAATCAGTTTTATGGGCTATAGAATCCTTAAAATTTATCAAAAATTCCACGATAAGCACTACGCCATCTATATGCGGAATGTATCTATATCTTTGTAATCTGTAATGTATCTATATCTTTGTATCGCACGCTGACGAGCATTCACGTCGCAGTTCCTTCTCTGATGTTAACTTAGTAAATATAAATTACTCTCTATTTACTCTTCCTTGAGATAGTATTTTGTATGTATCAGACTGGGAAAACTTTGTATAATGGAACCTGTACACACGGGAAACTTGTCCTGTACGGAAAGATTTCTTGGCACACACCTATAAATTTGAATTTCAATATAAGTTATGCAAACCTGTACCCCACGGAAACCTGTGTATTACGGAACAATTATACTGCAGAGGGAAAACTGTTAGAGATGAATTTTCACGTAAAGGCATGCACCTAGGAAAATTCCCAAGGAAAGACTGGCATCTCTGACGGGACCGGGACTCAAACCTGGGTCTCCCAGTTTCCGGTTGGTGGCTCCGAAGGAGCTCTTGCCTACAAAGTCTCCCGAATGGCATGACTATTGTTCTGTCTGGATAACTCAATGGATAAAGCAACCAACCGGAAATTGGAGATGCTGGTCCAAGTCCCGATTTCGTCAGAATTTTTTACGTCCGTCTTGCGCTCCACTACGATTATGCTTATGACAGGTTTCACTGTAATTTTTTTCTACGATCAAAGATAAACAGTAATCCTCGAGTAACGTAGGTGACACTAATAAGCTAAAGCCGAAACCGAGCGTGAATGTTTCAATCACCGATGGCGTTCGATCAAGTGTAGCCAAATCATAGAGATTATACACTTCTTTCATCTTCACAAAGAGTAGAGTCGTCATCTCTTATCAATTCACATTTCCATCAAATATGTTAAAATTACGAAAAAGGTTCGCAATTTCCTAAAGAATCGTTGCTAAATTTTGCGTTACCGAATTCTGCAATCTCTCAATTTCATACTTGAATCTAATTTTATATAAAAATCGCCTTTTCCTAAATAAATAGTTATTTCCTTAAGAAATAAGAAAGTTTTCATTTATATGAAACGTTTTATTCGAGATTCTATAGGAAAGGCGAATAGAATGCAACGATTAACAAGTGTTAAGTTAATTAACAAAATTAACCCTGAGAGGATGCCCATCAAGAGTCAAAGAAATTGAGTACATTTCCCTCATTCGACCAAGTTTCGAATAGTGCTGCGCAATCTGGATTCCACATGAAGTAAAGTTAATCTCAGATTTAGAGATGGCTCAACTTGGAGCAGCCCGTTTATTCAGCGGAGATTTAAGGTTCGACAGAAGCGTTACGGCCATGATAAAATCACTCGGGTATAACTCGCTGCAGTAGAGAAGATCTGATTACCGGCGAAAACTTCTCGAAAAATTCATCGGTCAAGAATTTTTAGGTGAAGTGAAGGATATTGTCATTCCGGCAAACAACGTGCGCTATCTTCGAGAGGCGACGACCAAGCGTTACAAGAAAATAATCGCTAAAACAGATAGTTACTTCTGATCGTTCTTTCCGAATAGCATCAGAGAATCTAATAGGGTAGATCACGTAAGGCGTTGATACACCCCCTGCCATACGCCACTTACGGGGTACATATCTAAAATAGTTAATAATAGTAATTTCCTTCACATTGGTGTAGAAATTCTGAATCTCCTCAACAATTAAGTGGCACGTCAAAACTCGATCGCAGATATTCATTGCGAATATTTCATTTCTTATCTAAACTCTCAAAAAATTGCGTCGGCAAGAGATAAAATAAGTCACCGAAAAAGCGGAAACGATTCCTCCCACGGCGCACTCTTTTGGGAAAGGTGGGAATTATTTCGATCAGTTTCCCCACCGGAAATCGCTTTTCCTCCTTATTATCGAAGTTGGCTGTTTTTTTTCTTCTAAGAGCCGAAGATGAGATAACGAAGGGGTCGGTTCGTTTAACGCTCTGCAAAACTCCCACACACACACATTCGCCGATAAAGGCAAGGGACCGAGAACACGTGACCCAATTTCAGGACTCGCAGGGAACGGGGGCAAATGAATGGGAGGGCGCCGAAAAAACTCCTCTTATCGCAATTTCAGAGGGAATAACTCATTAGACCAGACTCCTATTTGCGTTCCTCGAATGATTCCCCGGGATCCTGAGGGAAGAGCCAAATCAAACATTTTTCCCGATGCCGGTTTCCTTTGTTAAAAAACGACTTTATGAAAGTTCTCGTTCCTAAGTGTTTGTGTCTGTGTTTGTACGTATATACGAGTGTCTTTCTATTAACTTTCAAGCCGGAAGGGAATTTTTAAGAAAGCTTGGGACTATGAGAAACGTATTTTTGGATCTAAGGGAAGGATTAATTCGTAGGGTAAAATCCGAGGTCCTTCCGTTGAGATTATCCTATCAGTTAAATCCTTTAGAAAAAATTCTATAACCGATAGAAAGATCCTATAAATCCTTATTCAAGCGATACCCGATCGATGGGTAGAATTTGTTTTGAACTGAAAGAGTTTTATGACAACTACATTTGAATTCATCTCAAAATTATTTCAATGCTTTATAAAATCGCGCTACCAAAGACTTCATCCAAAGCAGGCATTGAGCAGACTACATCCAAAATTAACGTTTAATTCATATGCAACCGGCCGAATCATTGTGTTCAGAGTACTCATAGGAAACATTTTTTAATAAAAACTATCCTTGAGCCACTGATGTAAATAGGTGATAAAATTTTTGTTGTTTAAATAAACACTAATTAACGCTAAAAATGCTTTCAAATTTTCTTTACGTTCACCATGTGGACGAACTCGCAACGTCCTTTCCCACAAAGTCTCCCGAATGGAATGGAGAAATGTTCTGCCGGGATAGCTCAACGGACAGAGCACCCGACCGGCAATTAGGTGACCCGGGTTCGATTCCCGGTCCCATCAGACTTTTTTCAAGTCCATTCTTCCTTGGGATTTTTCCTTGTAATACTAATTTCCTATCTATATAAATTCTCCCCGATTGGCATTAAGAATTTGAACATTTCAGAAAAGTTTGGTGAATGCGGTAATACTTCTGTGCTGTCTTTTAAACCTAAGTATTGATAATATGTATATCGTATACACTACATAGGACATGGAAGAGTAACAATGGAAACTGATCATAAGTAATAACGGAATAATAATGCTAAATGACGGGAAGGAGTCGCGACACCTTCCCGTCGTTTAGAATTAACGATATTTTCTACGTCCCTTTCGCTTTAATATAAATTGAAATTTGCTATATAAAAATCATCAATGGAACATTGCGGTTTTCTCACTACTTACGCTGTAGCTAAACATTATTCCACAAAAAATGAATAAGATGAAATTTACGGGGTCTTTACTACAGAGGATGAAATAAAATCAATTCTAAAATTAGGAATGAGTCATACAAAGGTAAATGCAACGATAGGATCTCCTGGAAAAAAATAAAAACCTCAGTAGAAAATGAACGAGAAAAATGGCCAAACACAAGTGATCCTTATACACATATCTACGTACATACAACGTATGAGGATACGTTCAAAGAATTAAACTTTCGCTTTTTTCTTATGTAAGCATTATTCGGTTCTTCAGCAGAAATCTTTGTTTTCTAATTCGGCTTTAAACACGAAGGAAATTAAAACGAACGGTTGCAAGATTCCTTAGAACCAAATCCTTTTCTCATTAGCATAATCGCTGAAGCTACAAAACATTCCTTCCGAAAATAATTTTCTACGGCGAAAACTCGCAAAATTCGTTCCATTCTTCCTGAAACTGAGATAAATAAATAAACGACGAGAAAGGGATACACGAGGAAGATCTGCAAAGGAGCCATACGTGTGCATGCATTAAACCGTATGCATCTGAGTTATAGCTGCAAGGGAAGGAAGTCAAATGTGAATTTTTCCCGGCCAACACCCGACCTACTTTCAGAGGTTGAGAATTTTGGATATATGACTTTTGCCGCCCTCAGAGGTTAACCTGCCGCTTTGAACACAAATGAATCAGCTTCTATTCTTCTAAGGTTACTCCGAAAAAGCTCTTGCCTACAAAGTCTCCCGAATGGCATGACTATTGTTCTGTCTGGATAACTCAATGGATAAAGCAACCAACCGGAAATTGGAGATGCTGGTCCAAGTCCCGATTTCGTCAGAATTTTTTACGTCCGTCTTGCGCTCCACTACGATTATGCTTATGACAGGTTTCACTGTAATTTTTTTCTACGATCAAAGATAAACAGTAATCCTCGAGTAACGTAGGTGACACTAATAAGCTAAAGCCGAAACCGAGCGTGAATGTTTCAATCACCGATGGCGTTCGATCAAGTGTAGCCAAATCATAGAGATTATACACTTCTTTCATCTTCACAAAGAGTAGAGTCGTCATCTCTTATCAATTCACATTTCCATAAAATATGNAAATGGATATTTGTGGGGGAATTGGGAAATAAGTAAATAAAAATTGATTGATAACGTAACCTAATGGAATAAATTTCAACACGGACGTTTCCTAAGGAATCCCACAAACTACTTGAATACAAGGTGCACGTCTTTCAGACGGAAAATAATCAACTTCGGAAGTTAGTATATATTGCGGTAGAATGAACGGAATTGTTTGCGATCAAACGTTGCTCTTGCATGTCCACTTAATAAATTAAAGCTTAATTTCTTTCAGATAATGTTTTTATAAATAGTGTATCATTTAACTTTCTGAAATAAATTTGTCGCAGAGAAGACACAGTATAGTTATATAATACACTGACAAATATCATCTTAACGACTTACTGAACTTTTTCGTCTTTTTTATCACAGATCATTTGTAGTACATTTTTGAACTACAAACACAAAAATTATTTAAAATACACATCGATGAAGTTGAAATTATACTTTAATGCTTACTAACTGATAAAGCAATTTAAAGGACAATTAATTTGAGCAATTGAAGAGATTATAACAGCATTATAAATGCAAACGCACGTTAATTTCTTAAGAATTCACATTTCGATTTGAGAGAATATACACCTTAACTAAATACCGGATCACGACATCCATCCTGCATAGGCAACGACAGCTAATTATCATTTTCCAGGCGAGTAATGATACATAAACACGTGAAACAGACCTTAAGTGCTCATTAATGTGATGAAATGACGTATCCCCACAGATCTATTATTGCTCTAGAGTGGCTTTCCCGTGAAAGAGCATTAATCCTCGAAAATGAGCTCGTTAAAGGTCCTAGTATACCTTTGGGGTGATGCCATCCATATTGTGGCTTCTGCTTAACTTCCCAAAGCAGAAATGGTGAGCATACGGCGTATCGAACAACGTTCTGCACTCACCCACGCAATATTCACTTCTCCACTTCGAAAACATTAGTTCTGAGATGGGAAAAATCATCTCTCGGCAGTCGATGAAATCGTGTCCCACCAAAACATGAGCGAGCTTCAAATGTAACGCCTTCAAAATATTGAAATAAAAACAAGAGATGATACAAAGTGGACCACAACACAATTTCACAGCGCATTTCACAAAGTTTCCGCTACAAAGCGCTATAACTTACACTATTCGTAACCTCTAATGGTCCATTTGTTTTAAACAAACTAACGAGATCCTGCATCAGGGCCGGCTTCAGACAATGGGTAAATGAGGAAACCGCCACTGGGTGCAATAATCGATGCGACTATAATGATAGAACATCCGGGTATGGTATGCATACCTCATATTGAGACAAAAGGACGTATGGAACTATTCAAAGCGCACATCAATGTCGACGGGTTGAATTGCGTCGTTAGTGGCGTATTTGTGCTATCTTTAAACAATGTTAAATTCCATAGGGATGCAATAACAATTTAGAAATCATTCTTGCAACTACAATGATCACAAATTTCGATGCGAATACCGTATGCACTAAGTCGAAAGAGAAAAAGCAATTAACGAGATCATTTTTGCCCAAGGAGGGCAAAGCATCCAGAGCGGGTACTGGAGTGCATGCTCCGCTACTAAAAGCAATACAGAATGGTATTTCTTTCCATTCTCAGCGTAAAGTCCGCATTTTACTACCGCACACAACCATTGGATAGTGAAATTAATTTGGGTTACGGACAAGGAGCTCTTGAGTCTTTATGTAGCCCAAATAAACTCGCTAAACCATTTCAACAACGATTCACACCCGATGGCTAGCTGAAGTAATGGGGGCCCGTGGGTTACTACGAGTGGAGATTCCCTTCTAGTAGGTAGTAGGTCCGGAGGTTTTGGTCTTCAATAATCTTAATGTAATTTTCAACGACAGATTTCATTTTAGCACGCACTTTCAATGACAAGAGGATATCTCAAATGGATTACCAAATGTAATACATAGAAACAAGAATCTATGGTAAATTAATAACAGCGGAGGGTGTTTGCGACAACATGAGCAAGGGTGTGGGTAGCTAGAGGCTTTGAAAAACATCGCAGTAAACAAACTTTGAAGACGGCCTCCTCATTTAACACCGAAATCCCGATTATTTGCCTTATTCTGCTGGAAAATTGTTACTGTATATTTGTATGGATTCAGAATGTTTGCGAATTGAATGTGCAAATTAAATAAAGACCATTTGATCGCCATAAGAGATATTTTTACAAGAATAATTCATTTTTGATTCCTGAAAATTAACCTATTATAATAGTGTATTCTGTAGCTTGAAGATAGATGTCCAGTAGTAGGTAAAAACATAGTATTATTATTAAAATGAGCATAGTATATTCTGCTATATAATTGTATAGTGTAGAATTGCAATAATTGTAGAATCGTAATTAGTTACCACCGGACTATTAGTCAATCTGTAACGTACGTAACAATATTAATAATGATAATAATAATGATGTTATTTAAACGTCATAACTGAATATAGAGGCAGTGATATTAAAGAAGAGAATAAATTGAAATTTGCGTAGTAAATAACTTCAGATTCGCAAGAGAATAAGGGTGATCTCCCCGCCGTGATGTCATCTAAACAGCCGTGAAACGGTGATCATATCGCTCAAGTTCGCCGCTAGAGAAAATTGAATTCAGTATTCTGACTGTTTTTTGTTGACTTGACGGTTACTAATTACAAAGAACATTTTATTTTTAGAAAAAAAAACAAACGATGTGCTATTTAACAGCGTTACGACCCCCCTTGCACGCCTCAGTTTTTAAGGAAATTTATTCATGGCATTCATTTTCGGAACATCCTCGTGAAATCAAAAATAAGGCGAAGGAGGAAAAGATCTACTTCAGGACTAAAAGCGAGAACGTGAAAGCGTGAAAATATCGCTAAGAGAGCCCTTGACGCACCTAAAAACGACGGCGCTACAGTGGAATTCATGCCATAATCACGGCATTCGGAGCGGAAAATATTCAAACGACGCCAAATTCGAATAAAATTACCAATCCGGTGTCTCGGGTAAGGTTACTATCCGACCTGAATGTGGTATTGCGAGGATAGATGGTGCTATCGATAAAATAGGTCACATCTGAGACCGACGCATCGCGGAGTGCGGCGAATAGCTTCCAATGATGAAGAGGACAGTAACGAATTGCCTCTTGTTCTGTGATGCTCCGATCGCGAATTCATCTGATGTTTGTGAGTGAAGTGGCAATTCCATCGTTTAAGGGGAAAAACTACCGCAACTCGAACGGAGTCCTTTCTGACTCAAATAGGAGTTCGCAGCTGCTGCATTTAAACATAAACGGATGGGGCGAGGGGAACACGATGGGTATTTTGAGAAAATCCTTTTCATACCTTGCTTGTTTTAGAAGGCTTCGTGATGCAACTGTACGCTGTATTAATTCAAACAATCTTTTCATTAAAAAGTGAATTACTCGTTTTATTGCTGATGTTTCACCATAGCCACGATTTTTCAATTACGATGTGATTTAGTTACAACAACACATCTACAGAAAAGTAGATACATTTGCTAAATCAACGGGATGCGAATCTACGACCTCGGCGTTGCCAAGGTGTCAAATGTATACAAACAGATTTCCTTTTCAATCGTTCTAAAAAGTCTCTTTTCCGCGATTGCTGACGTTATGAAATCAAAATGTGTCGTTTCAAACAAACATAAGATTTTTTGAAATAGAAAAATCCGGATTTCGAAGCGCAAATTGGACGCAACTCGTTTTACGCTCTATTAATGTTCACATTTATGACGATATGACAATCAACTCTTCAACCGCAGTTTCATGCTTGTATCAGGAATAGCTCCTCCTGATGCTTTGTTTTGATTGCGAGTTTCTGGAACATCAACGCAAAATGCACACCCTAATCCAGTGTTCTCAAAGCTCATGAGCCATTGACCCACTACAGAAATAGAGTGATGTGTAGTAACCCGGTGTACCTTCCGCGAGCTTTCGAGTTCTCTTCCATTAATGGTGATCTATTTTATTTATTCTGGAGTCGGTTGAACAATCAAAACTCGTGATTTGAAAAATCCCATCATTAACCAAAATGAAATTTTAGTTTTACTTACAAGTCCGCATTTTTGCGTTTTCAGTAAAACATGGGAGTAAAAAGATCCTTAACTACTTATCATCCACATTACAGCAACTCTTCTTTGAGTTCGAAGGAAACCATTTATCGGTCTTAAAGATTCGAAACAGGCACGATTTGGTTTGGCAATAAAACTTTACGTTAAGGTTGTTTAATTTGTAAGACAGAATAAAAAGAGTCACGATGGCTACATTTACAAAATTTGAAGCTGCTGATTTCAAAACTTTACATACAACGGCCGAATTCTTCAAAAGTTTTACGAAAATCTACATCGCTAAATGTCAAAACTACACAAATGAAATTTTTAAATGAATATAATTCATGGTTATAGTTTACTTAATCTATATTTTGAACCATGAAGGAAAGATATATACTTCACAACTGAATACAGAGAAGTATATATCTTTTCCTTCGTTATGAATTTCCACAATATCTCAGCCACCTCCGTAGNTCAAATTTTCTTTACGTTCACCATGTGAACGAACTCGCAACGTCCTTGCCCACAAAGTCTCCCTAATGGCTTGGAGAAATGCTCTTCCGGGATAGCTCAACGGACAGAGCACCCGACCGGCAATTAGGAGACCCGGGTTCGGTTCCCGGTCCCATCAGACTTTTTTCAAGTCCATTCTTCCTTGGGATTTTTGCTTGTAATACTAATTTCCTATCTATATAAATTCTCCCCGATTGGCATTAAGAATTTGAAAATTTCAGAAAAGTTGGTTAATGCGGTAATACTTCTGTGCTGTTTTTTAAATCTAAGTATTGATAATATGTATACCGTATACACTACATAGGACATGGAAGAGTAACAATGGAAACTGATCATAAGTAATAACGGAATAATAATGCTAAATGACGGGAAGGAGTCGCGACACCTTCCCGTCGTTTAGAATTAACGATATTTTCTACGTCCCTTTCGCTTTAATATAAATTGAAACAAATAACATCCCATAATAACTAAATAACATAAAAAATAACCGCAGTGTACATCTGTTAAAATTTCGCTATTTTTGGGCCATGAAACTGAAAAATTATGATCTAAAGAAAATATTTCCTCGTATCGATTTCTATAAGAACATTACCAGAATATCCCGTGGAATTTTCACAGGTAGTTACGTGATATTTTTCAAAAGGCATAACAAAAGCATTGATTCGCAAAAGTAAGAGGATTTCGCATACGATGGAAAAATAAACCAAAACTTTGCTTATCTCTGACTGATATGAAAAAGTTAAAACAACAACTCCGAAACTCCATCCTCTCCCCACGTTATTTTTGATACCGAAATCGTCTTAAGATAAATCCGTTGGCCCCGATCCAAAAGCTTTGTTCCTCAAAGCAGATAAAATGTGCCGCCCAAACTTCTCTTGGACTCGAGAATCTTTCGGGATCGACAGAGAAAGCTGAAAATTAACGTAGTTCTCAGCACTTTTTCATAATCCCTTAGAATCCCGAAGGCAAACAATATTTGTTATCTCCTTTGCTCGATAAAAACGAATTCTAATTCATTCTATCGGATACAGGGATGACTTTAGCTAAGAGGATCTTAACCAGCCATGAGAGGCTTTTTCAGAGTGTGCGATAAGTTGCCATAGAAATATATCATAATAAATATCCATTGAAAAATTACGTATTATACATTTAATGTATACGCGGAAGCCAATTAGTAAACTGTTCCGCAGATTTGTTACGCTGGTTTATGGATTTTCGTTAATATTACAGCAAATTACAGCCAATATAGACTCCTATTGAAAAGTATAATTGTGACTTAGAAACAGCTAAAACGGTAACAAATATCAGTAATTAAATAATGTAGTACAGTGAACCTATACAAATAGATGTGTATCTGGTAATATCCCTTTTTCTATCTGGTAATGTCCCTTTTCCTTGAAACCCTTTATTAAATTTCTTGGATTTGTATTTTTACCCTAAGGGGAGCTCAATTTCATCTATTCAACATTATTCATTAAAGACAGATAATCTTGAAGAGGGGCGTACATCCACATTCCGAAAATTCAAGAGTCCCAGAATATGAGGGAGAATGTAAAGAACCGCTTCCTTAGCCGAGCCGCTCAACTATAAATCGGCCAAGACGCCCGCATGTTATGCGACCCGCACCACACAAACGTGTGTATTTTTGCTGACTTTGAAATCTGAAAGTTTTGCTTGGAAAGTTATCCACCGAAAGGTAAACATAAAGATTCTTTAAATATTTGGTTGCTTAAATGATTTATAGCGACTCAGTTACATAATATAATTAAATAAGAAATTTTGATACCTAACTTTCAGTAAAGAAAGACTAGAAAATATGTACTGTTTGAATTTGATTACTTTGAGATAAGACGAGAAAGGAACAGAAAAGAATAAGTCTTTATTCAGGGCGAGATTGAGACTATGAAGTCTCCACTTACATCTAACCCTTTGTAATTTTAAAAGTAGGTAAAGATAGAGAGAAAAAAAAAGCAATAAAAAGGGAGAAACTACAGAGTGGATTTAAAAATCTAAGTCCCGTATGCCATTACGAAAAATTTTCCACTACAGAAAAACAACGGCGAGAAGGGGGGAGTTAAACACCTGCGAAACCTATAGAAAGTGACAGCTAAATTTTAAACTAAAAATTCAAAGAAAATTATTTTCTGTAACCTGAAAACATTAATAGTAAAAGGAAGAATGCGTACAACGGCATGGCAAAGATTCCACAAGACATTGAGCATTGAAAAATTAAATAGGAACAATAAAAACACAGAAGTTAAATATATGCGACACAAATTTGATAAAAAAGCCACAGACATGAGATCACCGAATATAGACAGTAAATGTCACAAAAAAAGACAAAAGTAATGTAATGAAAGTTACTCAGAAATTAATTGAAATTAAAATCAAAGTAACAGAGAGACAGACAGAAGATATTGCAGGATAGTAAGAAGGATATTAGTAGAAGGTAGGATGTTCCTGGTGATTCTTTAATAGATTAGATTGGAAACGATAAGTGTGTTGGATTTGGATAATCGATTAGAAGGTTGTCCTTTAATTCTGTCTTTGATTAATTAAAAGAGATTTATGACATTTAAGATAGCAATTGTAACGTATAACAGCAGGGAGAAATGACTGTAGATTCGTAATTTCAGCTTATACGATAGAAACTGCATTAAGTTCATTTCGTATACTTTGGGTATGTTACTGTCAGGGAGAAAAGAAACACGGCTGTTAATGAACTTGAGGTATAAAAACATTCCAAGAACCGCTATGCCGGCGGTCCGCGTCTTTCCTTCTCTCAGCAAAAGAGGAAACAAGAAAAACGAAACGAATTGACCGGCCTACTAGGAATTATCTGATGAACATTTCAATAGAAATGCTTTCATCAGCGGAGACCGATGAATACTAAAATAACTTTTTTTTAACTTCAAAGAACTTAAACTTTCACAAAGATTTTCAATCAAGAAACGAACTTGGAAATATTCTACTACCCTAAGTTTTAGATGACAGGTAACTAATTACTTTTATTACTTGTAGATAATACATGAAAGAAAATAAGAAATTTGGGTTGATAGGAACCATCCTTAACTAGGAATGAATGAGTTTTAACTATATATTAAACATTTTATGTTCATAAACTTTCGAGGCCTTCTAATAGAAATACGATGATCTTTGTGGATGTAAAAATTAAAAAGCAGCGATATAACTAATACAAACATATTTTTTAAATTAATAATCTGTGAAAGCATATGTTCTGCTTTTAAAGCCTAACAAAAACCTTCAACCCATAGTTTGAAAATAAACACAGTTTAAGGGGATTAACAAAGAAATCGTACATAAAATATGAATGCGTAGTTGGCACAGTAGGATACAAAATCATTCCGGTCAATATAATGGCTCTGCTATCGCAGAAAACCAGCAAATCATATCTTTTACTACGTTTATGTATTTCCATGAATTTAATGGGCTGCTAATCACGGATAATCGTAAACCCAAAACAAGCTGATTACTGTAAAAAATCTGCCCTAACGCATAATCAGGGTTACTATTTAATTCCATTACACTTATATAGTGCGGTTGGTAATTAACTATAACAGATCATTTGATCAATTGTAAAATTTCCAAAAGTCCTCTAATCCAATTTCCTTGCTAGACTCCGTACTTATATGGACTTAGGCTCGGTATTATAATGTATGGACTTAAAATGGACTTCAACTAAAGTCCACTTTAGGGCTCATTATTTTACTGTTTTTTTAGAGTTAAAGTGAAGATTATAGTTGATATCCATGTCAATCCATCACATAAATAGGAGATTATCATTGACTTTAAGTCAAACAACTCATTAAAATACTGGTCCCTAAAGTGAACGTTAGTTAAATTCCATTTTAAGGAAGCATTATAATCTGGGCCTTAATCATTAAGGGGAGAGGGGCTTAGCTTTTTCAGAATTCATCGGATATAGTGTAACAGTTTCCAGCACACAATCGCACTCCCATCACCCGATCCAATGATCAATTGTCTTCTTCCGTACATTCAAAAGCTACAAAAAGCAGCTATTGTATACTACATTTACAATATATTATACTAGTATATTCTTTGAAATAGCAAAGAACCCAGAAGTCGGGCGTATCACAAAGAAACGCATTCTTAGAATGAAGGCCAAAAGTCTGCCGACAGCCGCAGTTCGAAACATGCTACATACATTTCGCGCTTAATCAAGGAGCAGATGATGGAAGTTCTGCTGTATTTTTCCTAAATAAATATGAACGAAACAGTTCATTCGCACAAAAAAAATGCAAGAATGTTATTTTTCTTAACTTAACACTGATGTGAATCGTAATTCTTCGGTACATATACCGAACAAAATTTAAAGGACATTTGACCGTTGTTAAAACGATGGAGAAAGTATTAAGGCTCTTTCTTGTGCGCTCTTTTATGGGGGGACACCTCTCCAAGAGGTACACGGACATGAAGGATGGTTGCAGAATTAGTAGGATACAAACCTGAAAGGGGAATCCGGACGGATGTGGAGCACTGGTGATGCCGGTTACAATGTTCATTCCAGGAGTAGCGCCGGCAGCGTCCAAGCCGTCCGCAGATCCTGTTGTTCCAAGCCAAAGTTGCGCTGGTTCCACCACGTGCACGCTCGCTATCTCTATCCGACCTCTCTCTTTTCTTTTCTGGAAAATTAAATTAACATCTAATCAATGCCGTATCAGAGCCTTTGAATAAAAAAAAACGTGGTAATTTCATATCATCAAGTTATTGTATTTCTATTGGAGAGTCAAATAGAATTCTTATATTCTTATCCAATAACGACAGGCAATAACTGATCCAATCTCTTTTTCCTCCTTAGGCTTCAAATGTCCATACATATACTGAACGTGTAAGTAGCCCAAGCATTATAAATAAGATAGTCTAAAGGGGAGGCTAAATCTAAGATATCGTAATAAAATTCATAGACATTGGCAATCTTTTGTGGAAATACTTCATGTTTGAAGGAAAAGAGACTACTTTTAGTACAAAGTACAAGGTCTCTTTTCTTTCAAAAATCTAAGATTTCAGTTCCATAGAAACCTTCATTACCGTAATAAATCTCATAAAAACGGAGTTTCATTTGACTCCTTTATACATCCGGACACCTTTTCATACTTTTTTTCTTAAAAGAAAGAACACTTCGTAAATTCAAGGCAGATTTTCATCAACTAGTTTCGTCAACGAGGTGAAGATGTCACCTGAAGAAGTCAACTCGTTGACGAAACTAGTCAATAAAAATACGCTGCGGAAATAACAGTGTTCTTTCTTTTAAGATGTAGGTTGAGTTCCACAAAGTCATACTTGGTCATATTAACTTTTTTTCCTTTAATACTGCTTGTACACCCTTTTTCTTTTGGGTCCCATCCACCACGTTTAACTATCTTCCTTTCTGAAAATGAAAGACAGAGAAACTTCGTATTTTTCCACAAATACTTAATATACGACCGGTTTTACAAGGTTGCATCTTCTTTCCTACCTAAAACAATCTTATCATACACCATCTTTGTCATTCCGCTTAGTCAAACCTTTATTAATGCCCGTACTAACGAAAGCATTCCTAAATACAAGACATATATACCCTTTTTCCATTCCACACTTAATCATCTCCCATTCATAAATAACTCTCTTCCTTCTTTTGGGATTAAATTCATTCATGATCTTCTACTGACAAACCCAGCTTTCGTTACTGCGAGCGCAAACACACTTCTATGTACAAACATTTTTTCCTCTTCCAAAAATCCCTCGCCTTCCATCACTGGCCACTCTTAACCCCGTTCAAACGCTCTTGCATCTCACAATCTATTCATCAATTTTTAAAGAAAACACTGCCCAAATTCGCAAAAGCGTGCATCGAATCGATATCCTCATCCTTAACACTGGACTTGCAGTCTTTCAATTCATTCATGGCACGTAGCATAACATCCATCTTCCACAGATCCGTTGCAAGTGCAACGACAGCCACACTACCAAAGCACAATATTTTCAACTCATCCGATACAGAATCGTAAACAAGCAATAAAAACTGCGCACAAGAGTTCAAATACTTAAACCTCTCACATCCTCACAATCTTCCCGTTCACCTATCCTTGTGCACGTTAAAAAACCTGAGGGACATCTTGCATCCTACACACATAGCCTAAATTTGGATTACAAAGAGGAAATTTGGAACGTACGTAAACGAATTCGATGCTAATTAATAATATAAAAGACACTTCAAACCATCCAAAAACGGATTCTCTCTGTGCGTATTTCGCCACCGAAGAAAGCATCATCGGGGGCAGAGAAAGAAGACGTCCCTTTATTGATAAAGACGAAATTATTATCATTATCTGCCCACTTATTACCCCTTATTAATATTATCGACTGCGATCGACTTCGATACTAGCCCATTTGGTGCGATCGTTCCAATTGGCAAGATCAAGATCTTGATATATTAAATAATCATTATTTACCTTTTGGCTTTAATCAAACCTCAGGGATGTTTCTCGGTGATTAAAAAACATGGAGATGTACGACATTCTGTAACAGTCCAGGCTTCGCAAGGAATACACCTGACTTGTCCTAAGCTTAAGTACTTCCATAACAGCTATGTATAAAAAATCGTATCAACTATACGTAATACAGGGAATTAAAGTAATTTGAGTAAGTTTTGCTTCCAAATGTACATTTATATTAAGCAGAATGAATTATGTTTGATACCACAGAAGTTCCACAACGACCGATCACATTTCTACACTTCACTCATGGAAACACTCTCGAAACATCTTTTAGCGTCAATATCTTCATTCACATTTACCAATTACAGTTTAATAGTATCAATTGAAATATATCAATGCTGATTAATTAATGAAATAAATTTATAAATTCGTTTACACCATTGAATTTAAACCCTTAGTAGTGATATAATTGTCGTACACAGACACTAATATAAAATATTGAAGAATATCGATTGTATCACTTATTCGATTTCGATATCTAGCAGTATCAAATCGGCTCAACAGTCGATAGATCGATCGCGATTCTCCCATTCCCGAGATAGAAAATTAGATGATTCTTTAATATAAACAAAAACTGAGCCGAAATCGTCCCACTTGTTTCCATTCGAAAGCTTTATGGCCTACATAAGCGACTCGTTCCATGTAATTTTCAAACATTCTCAACAGCCGTTGTTAATCAGCGTTTTGGCAAAGTTGCACTGCACTACGAACTTTCATGCAAACATGTCTTATCCCCTGAGGCTTGAAGAGCGTGTTCAGGTGCTACAACTCCTCTCACTCAAGACTGCAAATTTCATTAATAATTTTCAGAACGGTGATTATTTTCATGTCATTTTCAGCGTCTTTTTCGAAGTCACACGGTTTCCTCGTCAAAGTCCATTGTCTGCACAAAGACACACATGGAAATGAAGAGTAAATTTGATTTTGCGTTAAGCAATCAATGCAGAGTTTGAAAAGCACCTTGAGGCAGGCGATTCAGTAGTAGATTATCAGCACTTTAATAATTTTTTCTTAATTAGTACTAGTTTCAACAACTTAAACTCATTCATATCAATTCACTTAAATGTGGAAAAGTTATAGAAGGAATAATTTTCGAAATTTTAATGTCTCCTTCCAGAAGAAGTTTGAGAACGATCTTCCACCACCACCCTTTCCGCCACAAGAAAAATGAAGTCTTCACTATTTTCCCTCACAACTGGCTAGTTTCAGCCTCCTTCTAAAGGCGCAATGAGTAAGTTATGAGTTTTCTTTGAATAAAACCTTTGCAGAAAAACAAACAAAATCAGAAAAAGTTTTAAACTTCTTTAAAGTACATTAGGGGTTTAAAAACACTCCGTAAGCCGTCTTTCGGCAAGCGGAACTTGCGCTCAGAGACAAACAGGAAGCTCCGGATTACCGATTTCTGGGAAGGCCCAATGATAATTTGACAAACAGGAAGCTCCGGATTACCGATTTCTGGGTAGGCCCAATGATAATTTCGGAGACAAATCCTCCATCCTCAGAGGGTCTCCTAACAATAAAGATTTTTCAAACATTTAGTGATAAAAAAAAATTCCACTCCAAAATCACGATTTAAAAAAATGTTTATATAATTCAATTTGAGGTTAAAAATGTGAAAAGCGAAAATATCTCGGAGCTTTTTATGTCCCGATTACTTGGAATCGGGAAGTGAAGAATAAATTGAGCATATCCAAACTTATTTTCCAGGTTTACTTCTACATTTACATAAAGGCCGAGAAATGGTACTACATATAAAGCGTACATATAAAACTTTTCTGGAAACGAATCGACTACGGAAACACTTTACGCGAGAAACAAGAAAAGAAAACATTGAAAGATTTTCTCCAGCATTGTGTGAGAGAAAAAGCTAGTCTATGAATGTGTTACTGAATTTTGCAGCTACAAAAATTGCCTCTTTTCAAAGATAAACCAGTTTTGAGGGAGTAATTTGGCTACCGTTACGATGGAATTGGTACGTAGACGCTTTTAGCGAAAAGCCTTTCATCAAAAAGGTGAGTTTTTCAGTTGATTTCGGTGCTAGTATTTTGTGTTCATTCATTAAAATGTGGCCGAATACGACCAATGTGGAAACTTTTTAAAAACGTTGTTCCGGTTAATAAAAAAATGAGCGAATTTCAGATAAACTCGTGAACTTAACTATCAACAACAACAAAAGAAACTTCCGCGAATTCAACTGAAATTCTATCCAAATATACCTTTTCCTCTTTCTCTCTCTTGCTTCAACGTTGGATCTACGGCTGTAGCAACTACAATTTTACTGTAACTTAGTTCAGATTTAGAAATAATTGTTTAAATTAGTAATAAGTTATAACTATTTTAATTGTAAGATGGTGGTTGAATGCGAGAACTTGATAAAATAATCACACGATATCCCTGCTGCACTTTGCATTATCGGCGAGCTTGCGTTCTTTAGGGCTCCCGGATAGCCAAGTGGGCAACGCGTTCGACTTCGGTGAAAGCGATCCCGGGTTTGATTCCCGGTGGGGGCCCTCGTGCGAAATGACCTAAGCTATCGAAGCACTTTTAACAATACTATTACTATACTTGCGTTCTTCAATCGGCGATCAACGACCACGGCATTGTGAAATTTTGCCACCATTTTGTCTCGTCTGGTATATAAACGTCCTACGTCCTCATTTCGAACACATATACGTCCATGCTTTAATTCAGCATCCCACTTCTTAATCGCCGAAAGAAAGGGGAAGAATCCTTCCCATTTTTCGTTATAGTTAAACCTTTAAAGCGAACTATTTTATCACAGCTCGTTATTCGATGTTTAACTTCCTTGTTTATACCTTCGCCGTAACCAACTACCGCAACTAGACGTATTTGTCTGGTACTTCACAGCGTACCACTTACACAATTGTAATCAACAAATATTAAGGTAGTTTGGATATCTTCATGCCATTTCTGTATCAGGCCGAGAACACCTAGAAAGACACAATATGCACGTATGTGCCCAAAAATTAAAACGTAATTAAGAAATGTGTAGATACTGACATGCAATGCAATCACTCAACGCCTTGAGGCCGATGGCAGAGTTAGCTAACGAAACGTCGGCAACGGATTATCTAAACTGGTGGAGAACCCGAGAGGACTTCATCTACTGACATGCAGTTTTTTTAGAAACGAGTATGCATGAAACTGATCACTATTACACATGCCTATGAACATCAACTATTACTCATAACATTCATTAGGGGCGCAGCCAGGATATATGTATCTATGGAGTGCTCCAAAACAGTTGAGAGAACGAAAATGCACAAGGCAAAGGGTTTAGATGACTTGGCACGATAAGGCGTGCACTTAGAAAAATTCCTAAGGAGAAAAGGACATGAAAAAACTGTCTACAAAGTTGACATGAAAAAGTACCTTCTCTATAAAGTCTCCCAAATGGTGGGATAGCTCAATGGATAGAGGAACGGCAATTGGGAGACCCGGGTTCAAGTTCCGGTCCCGTCAGACTTTTTTCATGTCCGTTTCTCCTTGGGAAGAATGAAAATATGCCTATCTTACAGGGGCCGGTATAATCATGCTTTATCCAGCAAGAGACGTTTAAAAATTAAGACATAGAAGTTAGAAAACGTGGAGATTTATACGGTATGGTGGCAAGGTAATCCATCTTTCCGAGATTGGGAAACTAGATTGAGATATCTTTCTTAAAAAAATTAACTCTCTTGAGGGAGGGGAATTAACCCTAAGCACTAACTCGCGGCGCCACTGGCTTTCATCGATTCATAACTAATGTTGTTCTGCGCTGTATACAGCCTGGAGGTCGGTTTTGAACTTCAAACTCTCCACTATTCCCTTGGAAGGGGAATGAGGAGAACTCTGGAAGATGAGAAGTGAACTAGTTTGCCCTTGGTTCCTCAATGAGCCAGAATGCTACGAGGGGGAAACGTCCATTTGAGTGCAGCACCCTAAGAATAAAACCTTTAGTATAGTATTCGATCAATGAACGCCGTTACATGGCATCACTCATACCTCAGCAAGTTTCGAATAATCAGAGCCGTAACCAATACTGAGGCAAAAGTAAACGAAAGATGCATTGTTCCTTTTTCTGCGCCAAAAGACGAATGAAAATTTCCCGTTTATTAAGACGTGCCAGAAGGAATGTAACCAATAGAAGCCCAAATACAGGGAGAGATGTTGCACTGTAATTACAACGCACGGTACATACGTTCCTGCAAAACTTTAAAACGCATGACTCCCAACCCACAACACTCCTGCATAGGCACAAGCGTCATTCATTAGATGTTCAGAAGAGGAACTTAAAGCCGCAAATGTGAGTCAAAGCGACATCTGTTGAAAACATCACTGCAGCCCGTCTCCGAATCTGTCAGCAACCGTAATGGGATTACGCCTTCGGAGGAAGGAGGAAGAGTAGCTGAGGTTTCCGCAGGAAATGCGCCAAAACGACTTGGTTACCTTCGAAGAGAGGGGATGTGGTAAGGAGTCAGAGGAACACAAATGTTCCCAGCGACACGGAATTCCCTTGATCCGTTTCCGCCGTGAAATTAGAATGGTTTAAGGAAAAGATGGAGCGGGAAGCTTTTTATACGTGACAAGGAATCACTACAGGGAAAATGTCACTGAAAAAGGTCTCAGGAAGAGTAAAAGATAAATGTGCAAAATTACACGTACATGGGCCTTCTATTCTTCCTCCAATCAAATTTTTTGTCTCAAGTCCGAAATTTTCCCGGTTCTAAACATGCACCGCAGAAATAAGGAAATAGTTGAATAGAAATTTCCCCGAATGATGGAATGTTAACCTAAAAATATTATCAGGGCATGGTTGAAGATTTCATCACAATTATTATTGTATTTTTCGTTTCAAGAAGGCCAATTGTTCGGTCGTAAAGTACGCGCTAAAAAACCTGTTTAGGTGACATTCTGATTTCAAGGAAATTAATTACAACACACATCACTAAAGGGCCAGAAGGTGTAAGAAATTGTAGTCTGATTATTAATTATATCTCTTACTTAAAGTGAAATCTCATATATTTCATAGTTGCGTGGGTTCTAGAAATGTACTGAACTTTGGAAATTAAAATTTCACTATCCTATTTTTACTTTATATGGGTCTCATGGGGAGAGAATGCGATCTTAGATAGAAGATTATACGAAACACTTATGCAAAGAAGGTTGGACAGCGATGTACAAGGAAGTAATAGATTGAAACATACAAATATCTAAATACAGAATATACTATGAGTACTATTGCATGCTGACCGCTATAACTACATTTAAAAATATTTCAGCCGCATTTTTCCGATGACAATGAGTTCAAATTTTTTAAAAGATATCACATGAACGAATCTCAGACGAAACTGGAGCAGAACTTTAGGAGTGCTAACAAATGGTGGTAAATGATCGCGAAACGTGACTTCTTTTGAAGTGAAAATTCGATAATCCACGTTCACACCTTTGCTAAAACGTGGACTATCAATGGTTCTTTCTAAGCCTTCAAATTAAGAGGCGCAAGAGTCGTGTTGAAGATCGGATCGTTCCTCTATTCAACTGTCTTACAAATTACATGAAAGGAACCTATTGTAAAAGAAGAATACAATTCCGCCATATTCTGACTCGAAGACTACATTCCAGAATATTCGGAGAAGTATATTGCGGTTTTATTGGCTGCTCTCTAATTTACTTCTACGCCTCCCTCTTTTGACTCGTGGAAAATAATTCAACGAATACATCCATGCACATGGAGATCACCACCATCGAACTTTCGGCAGTTCCATGGGTCCTTAAGCTCCCAATTTAATTCCATTTCCTTTCCAAAGACTGAACCCTCCCTTTGGATCAACCAACACCTTTTGTTCTTGCCGTTCTCATTGTCGTTTTTCCATCATCCTTCCTTTAATCACTTTCTTTAGAAATTCATTCTCTTTCAATACCTGATCGACCCATTCCCTTCCCCCCATTTACATTTATTCAAATTTAACCCTTTCCATCCCTAACATCTTTACAACTTACTTTTTCGGGGATTCAAATTCTTTGGTACGGTAACCAAATTATTCCTCTATTTTTCTGAATTACTCCAACAATTGGAAGAAAAAAAGTAAATCGTTTCGGAAAATTCGATTACTTTTACACGAATTATGCTTACGCTCCAGAATAGGTAGGATTAATGGCGGATTTCAGCGTCAGTATAACATTCGTTAGTTCAGGACTAGAAGATTCAGGGATTCACAATACCGCAGAAAATTTGAATACAGAGAAAACTGCAGATTGATTTTTTAGAAAACGAGATTTAAAAGCTTCCGAACCACATTCTTAGTTGAATCTTTTGATAAAAATACCATCAAGTAATCGTGCCTCAGTAACTGTTGAGAATTTGTTGAATGTAAAACACGCGAAGATTATAAATGTAATTTAATATAGGATATGTAATTAATATAGGAAATTCAGATGTTTAGTAAACCTAGATTTTGCTTTTTGGGAAAATGGAATCACTCGGACAGTATCACATTTTTTTACAAAATATCAAAATTATTACAGAAGTAACTTATTTTTGAAGCGTAACTTAAGGTTAAACTGCGCAATTTTCTTTGCATACGAACTGTAATTAATTTCTTTTCATTTGGAAGGAATTCTCTTCATAAGGAAGAGAATTGGAACACAGCTGTTAATGAATTAGAGGTTTAATTATACTTCGTAAGCCGTTCGTCAACATATAGGACTCGAGTTTGGAGACAAACGGGAAGTTCCGGGCTAATCTCACGATTTTTAGGAATTGCCTTATGTGCATTTCGGAACAATGCGTCTTCGTCAAAGGCGTTCGTAAACTGGAAGCGTTTGCCACCAAACGCGGGTTCCATCTGCCGACGTAAGGCTTTCAGAGTGTTTTAAAACCTCTAAACTTCTTCAAAGTTTATTTTTCTTTCACGAGATTTCACTTCACATCAACTGATGCATTAAGAACGTTATAAGAGTCAGATAGTTATCTAAACACTATACTCATGATGGAAACCATGAATTTGATTGCCGAGATTGGTGAGAATATATGCAATCCCAAATGGTTGCTTAAGTTGCTGGTGTATTTAACATCGGACGACAAATAGCGGGACAAAGAAGTTTAAAACTTACCCTAAGAGCGACTAAAGGCGGAGAAAATGAATGAGCTTTTCCGGACAGTTCATTCGCTCCGAGCGCAATGTATTAGCGCATTGAGGACAATAAAGAACGTGGAGTCGTTACCTAACTTTGTGAAATGGATCAATGGCTCTCAGCGGTTAGGCCCCGTAGAATTACAGCAGGAAAAGTAAAGAATTCCGAAGACTTTCCATTGGCTACGATTATTTCTTAATCCTTTCTAAACACGTGAGTAAAATTTAAGCTACTAAGGTAAATAATATTCAAGGCAGATTCTAAATCAAGGTTATTTATAGTGCATTGCGCACACTGAATTTTCTTTTCTTGCCTTCTGATAGGTACCCATGCACGTTTTTATGTTCAAATGAACTGCGCAGTTAACAATTCGAAAGCGGGGGACCCTATGACTTTTCCAAGCGTCTAATATGCTCTTCGGTTTTTAAAACAAGCTTTATATTTTAAATAACTGCTACTCATAACAATTTATCATGTCAAGTTAAAATAAAATGGAGAATATTTATTTCGATTCGTTTAGCCACTTGCTCGACGTAAAATTTCGATTAAAGACTACTTCAATCCCGGTAACAAGGATCTCCAGTGTCGCCTCAAATTCATAGGCCCTTCGATAAGCAAAGGTCACCAATACCAACCCTAACTCCCACTTTTAGAACATGGGTGCTAATTTTTACTTATGTGCTTAACAATTGCGTCCCCACAAATTTGAGTCCTCATGGCATAAGAGCATAAATTCCGAAATAATTCCAATTTTCGTTATCGTAACGAATACATAAATCTTAATAAGAAGAATTGAGGACTAATAATCCTTAATTTATTCAGTTATAGAGGATTCACAAATGATCACCTCAGGTATGAGATAATGTGCTTACGGAATTCATGAACTCACGAGGTAGTTTTTCTGCGTTTAAAAAAGCTTTAATTTTAATTCCGAATAATTTATTTCGATTTTATTCATCGAATACTCCAGATGATACTCTTGTCTCAGTTTTGTTCATGGCTGTGATAATATAAAAGCTACTGGGGTATGAGTGGTGCTGAATAATGGCGTTGATTAGGGTACCTCTTTTCTTGAGGCTCCCGGATAGCCAAGTGGGCAACGCGTTCGACTTCGATGAAGGCGGTCCCGTGTTCGATTCCCGTTGGGGGCCTACGTGCGAACTGACCTGAGCTGTCAAAGCACGTTGAACAATACTACTCTTTTTTGAATGCTATGAAAAATGTTTCTCGTAGAGTCATTATGATTCACATACGCGGACTTGTTCCGCTTATAGCATTCTGTCTCAGTGAGGAAAGCAATGGCAAACTACCTCACTCCTCATTTTGTCTAGTCGTCTCAGCCCCCTCTCCAAGGCTTTTCCTTGCTTACACTGGATGGTTCAAGAATGAGGTTCAAACCAGCCTTCGGGCTGAAGACACTTGACTTGACTTGTTGTTTATTTATGTATACTCTACAGACTAAATGAAAATTATTTCCAAAAAGTGTATTTTTACGAAAAATTATCTAAGTAAAAAAAATTGTTCGCACCTTCACTCTTCCCTCTATTATATCCACTCCAAAGTTTTTGATCACCTAGCAGCTACATAACCTCCTTACCTACTTACCAATAGTTTTCATCCGTTGGAATAGTTTAACTTAAAGGGGGATATTCCATCCGATTAATCCAACACATTTCATTCTTGCGCCAGAAATCATACCCATTGCCATCCGTTCCACATTCCTAGGGCACTTGGCCGAGGAAAATAAAACGAGTCAGATAGCGTTCCAACCGAATTTAAACGCGAAAATCTCGCGAGGTCCGAGTTCCGAATACCGAGGTCGCGAAACAAAGGCATTCGTCCGCTGAAGATAGAAATGGGTTCCGTGCAAATTCAAATCTTATCGCGAAAATCGATTCATGTAATGCCCCTCTTATGACCAGGTCCTTTTCAATTTTAGCGCCAATGCCTGCAGCCTGGAAATTGCATTCGGGGAGGCGTGACGTCACGGCTTTGATTTATTCAAGTAACTTGACCCATTCGCTGTGGAATTTTAGGACACGAACAGAATCAACAGAATCACGTCCGATGAGATGAAGCAATCATAGTGCGCGCTGCTGTACCGCGGGGAACGCTCGTGTAAGAGTCCGCGTAGCGGAAGGCGATTTGAAAGAGTGGCACACTACTAACAGCGACACGAAAGGATGAAGAGCGTGTATGATCGATCTTTCAGCTTATGGAACGAATTCTACCGATGAGGCTGAAACTGCGTCACCGATGAAAGGCTCACTTTGCGACAGAATATACTGACAACGAAGTAGGGCCTATTGGGTTCCTCCCGTTTGACTAACTTCGACTAGTCTTCAGCCGACAACTTACTTCGAGGATTGCGAAGTTAAAAATGAGAACTATATTTGTTATCAGGAGACAATATTTTACCATTGCACCATTTTACATTGTACCTACATTCTCAGCGAAAAAGCAAAACAAAGTAAATTTTTTACGTTATGTATCATTTTTATTGTAGTAGATGCAGTAGTATTGTTAAAAGCGCTTCGAAAAATGTCATTTCGCACACGTATCCCTCGTGGGATTCGAACCAGGGTAACTTACACCAAAGACTCCCAGATAGCCAAATGGGCTGCGCGTTCACCTTAGGTGTAAGCTGCGAAATGACATTTTTCGAAGCGCTTTTAACAATACTACATCTACCACAATTAAAATGATACATATTTTACGTAAAAAATTTACTTAATTTTGCTTTTTCGCTGATAATATAGATACAATGTAAAAATGGTACAATATAGAAATTTCTCATTTTTAACTTACATCCACCGCCCTTTACAAATATGAACAATTCTATCAAGGTATACCGAAATTTTTCGTCAAACTTTTACCTCGGCTTCTCCAAACCTCCCGAAAGAAGCTTGCGAAATCTGGAATAGAGACAAAAGGGAACCTTCTACGGCCGCAGCCACACAATGCGCCGTAGCCACGAGTAACTGGGCAAAGCAGTGTAAGGGGGTGAGCCACGAAGGTTCTTTCCCCTAAACATTATGCGCCATGCAACACACCCATTTTCATGGAAGGAACGGCACACACACACAACAGTCAATCGATCATATATTTTCAAGTGCTATATCTAACTTCTCCTGATTTACAATTGCAATAGTCATTATGAACAAAAATATTCACTGCTACGAAATGAATTACCTTAATTACAAAAATAAAAAGTCATGAAAAGTTTCCAATGATATCTTATGTAATTTAAAATAATGTAATGCAAGATATGACGCACGTTCATGAGTTGTAATTAGGTTGGAAATATAAATGTACCGCTACCCAAGGTAATCGAGACGTAGAAAAGAATATCACAAAAAAACCCGAATAATTTAAATTTACTGACAATACCTGAGGACTTAAGAGAAATGATTATCTCCATACTTAAATTGAACTATGCATCATTTTGGGTTCTTTTTGCAAATGTGGTGATCTTTATCTTTGTCGCAAGTAGTAGCTGTATTATAAAGAATGCTTCAATAACCACAGATCATTTATTAATTACTAAGCACATATGCGCACCAGGGGGAATCGAACCCGGGATAGCTTTCATCAAAGGCGTACGCGTTACGCACTTGGCTCTTTGGGAGCCATATATCGCTTGTAATCAAACCGTAAATATTCCAATGAATTAATAAAAAATAGCTTCGACGACTGGTCGGATCCTAAAACCTCCCAAGCTTTTGATTATTAATAATCGAACGTCTATAAGAGGGTATGTTTATACAAAAATTAGCATTTTAATAACCGTGTTCCAAATGTATCCGTGAATATAAATTTCTCCAACGAGGGACAACTTTATACTAAATAGGCTAATGATTTTAATAGTAATTAACGACAATAAGATAGTGCAAAAATTTCATGCATGACCCTCCCTCTATTTATCGAGTCAATTAGTTCTTTTGTCAAGTTGCAGGATAAAACTCCGCAACTCTATTACCCTTACAAATTAAAATATTTGTCTCCTTTAAACTTCCTAAAATAAATAGGGAAGTCTTCGTTTCCGCAAATATTCATCGGACTCAGGTGTTCGCAATAGATACATCCGTTCAATTATGAGTCTTGTAACGGTTAAATATACATAATTTCTACAAAGTGTTTATGTCATCTTAGAAATATTAGCAACTAAATCAATGTGATAATTCCTGGCTTCTGTTCAAGCTAAATGAGTCAAACCTATCATCTGAAAGAGATTGTGACTTATCAGTAAAAATAACACATTTTAATTTATTTAATTACACACACTCTAAAATCACACACTCTTTCATCACTCCAGGAAGAAATATAAAATATAGCGAAAAAAGGATAGGAGTAAATGGGTTACAGGACACAAAGAATATTTACGAGCTATTGTCAACGGCAGGAAGATCTAAAGTATTTGAAAAGAGAAACTTACCAACAAATACGAGAAATAAGTACGAGTTAACGAAATAAAAATAGTATATCTGATAAGGATATGATAGCACACCGCTTATTTTCTATGGAATTTCAAAACAAAAAAAAATCATTTAAGTCCACGAAAAAATAAAGAAAATGAAAAAATCAACAACATAAAAGTTTCGTTCTTCCGATGATTAAAAGTACGGAAATATTAAGATTGCTTTCAATGTTCCAAAGTTTTAAAACAGAAATGTTTATTATCTACATTATAAGACAAAAAAATATTTACGTCGATAGAAAATTTCTGATGGTTCCAGAAAATTGCGATATGAGATTTAAAATCGTTCATTTTCTTCTTCATCCTCAAAGTCTGACCTTTTCATCCAAAAAAGTATTTTGCTAAATATCTCTAAATCGGGATTTCTCTTTTATTCAGCCAACATTCCACTTGTCCAAATTGCGGTAAAACCTCGTCAATTTCATTTCACCTGAGTTGAAATAAAAATCGAAATATCAACCCGCGAGAACTATGAGATTTTCTGTATTTCATAGTATAGTAATAAATAGTTGCACAAAAAATTTTAATCTTTAATTTGTACGATGATCCGCAAACTTGTATATCAATACAAACTCTCCAAATACATCGCATGTTTACGTACATTCCGTTTATCTACCAATCCATATCCGGAATACATTGTACGAGTATCTATCGCTTATACCAACATAAAATTATGTTTTTCAGAGTTTTAAATTTCGTATTGCTAGATCATTTTAGAGTTTAATACATCCAATCACTCCGGAAAACAGTGAATTTATGTGACACAACGTTCAAACATCCGAACTACGAATGGGTATTATTTATTTTGCGCGTTAATTTCAGGGGAGGATCTGGGCTATCAGGGGCATAATGATCTGATCTAGGTACCCATTAAGATTCGTCAGAGTAAAAAACGCCTGTTTTGTTATAGTTACATAAAAGTACATCCCACAGAACATTCAGTTTCTTTCCTAAAACAAAAATAAACAAAACATTGAATCACAAGTAGTATTTCTATCGTTTACAATGAATGATTGATAGACTGTACCTTGTTTGCAAACAAGTTAAGAAATTCGAATAAAAATTATTCTGGTAACCGTATATGTGTTCTTTTTTTTATGAGTCTTTATTCTTTATGAGTTAAGAAATTATTCTATAAACATTCTACGAAGATTTACTTAATACGTATAATATTAATTCCTGAAGTAAAACCACCCGTGTCTCAAAAAAAGTACAAAAATAATATAAATGAGAGCGAAGAAGTTATAGATACCCTTAGCAAGCACCAAACTATAAACCTGCCCCTGCTTTCAGTCCTTTTGGGTGCAATTCCGAGAAGAACTCGTGGATTGTGATTTCTTGAAATATATAAATTAAGCATCTTTAATTCATAGCTTTTACACGCTTTGTAACGAAACGGAGAGAAGACAGTATCGCAGTTTCACTCTAGATCGGCGGCGGGGTAAATAACCTATTTTTCGCCCATTTGTTTCATTTGATCCCGGATACTTCTAAGTAGTAATCCTTAGTACCTTGAATTCTGAAATGACGATGTTTTACTATTTGAAATGGGGAGGGACTATCGCCTCAAAACCCTCCATTTTCCTATGAATTCAACGCTTTAAGTTCTTCCGAAGCAAAGAAAGATAGGCGTAATCCCGTTCGTCGCCTTGGTCCAAATCTTAAGAGCAAATGTCGCTAAAAACGGCTCCCTACGGCACTGAGTGAAAGAACGCCATCGACAAAAGACTTGCGAGATGGATTCCACATTCCCGAGGAAATTCTTTCATTTAAATGCGCTCTTTGAGTCACTTTTTTCCACTTGAACGTTTCCCGAGCTGGCCTACATTTCGGCCAGACATTTTAGCATTGATGGTCCATTACTCCAAAGAACGAGCTGACACATTTATAGAAATTTGGGCGACGTTATCGAATTCTCTAATGCTGACTCAAATGAGATGACATTGAAAACCGATAACTTATTATTATACATCTATCGAAGAACAGCAAAATAGCTAACCCGCATTAGGATGGAATTTTTCCTTTCCGATGTAGTAATGAAAAGGTTCAGGTCTATAAATGCCAAGTTATTAGCTTTCCCTGATTTAACTAAAACGAAAAGAATGTTTTTCCTTTCAGTTATCCAAGTATTTGGCTAGTTAGCAAGAACCAGGCCTTTAAAGTTTCTCGTTTGGGAACATAATTAAAGTATCGACTATTATGAGATATAATGTGAAGTTTTTTTTAACGTTTAATATTGATATGTTCAATATAAGCACCCTAATCATATGAACAAGCTCAGCGGTCATATGACAAAACAGGATGCAATTCAATGAACTTTTTCCCATACCTGAATAAAGTTAATTTAGTTTTTAAAATCTATTAGTACAGTGAACTCCCGCTTACCCTTGATTGGATTATCCAGTTTGCAGATTATTCTTGCGCCATATTTTACTTTTCGTGGATGTTTTGAGCGATTTTTTTTTATTCATACGCGAAGAACACATATTCATTATAATACAAGCAGGACTTATTTTCTACGAAGCGTTGGGAATGCGACTGTAATGAAATTATCGCTGCTAAAAAGATACGCGGTCAAATAACGAAAACTCTTAATGAATCCATGAAACAATCGAAAATAACGGACTATTAGGGCAAATAATAATAAATCGTTTCTTTGCGTAAATTATGAACATTTTAATGAATAAAAGTGAGTTTAGATTATCCGTGCTTTTGACTATCCGTGCATCCTCTCCCTATCATTATTAGCCCGGATGATCGAGAGTTCACTGTAGCTTGTCTGAATACAAATATTTTTCTAATTTCTCAAACATATAGTCATATAAGTAATTTATTCTCCAGCCTTTAACCTAATTTAACGTCCAAAATAATCTCTATCATCTAATTTTTTTCCAAAACTAAACGTACAATCATTTTTTTGAGTTATCAACGAAATGTTTAACATCCATAGTGAATCTCAAGGCTCGAAATATCTCAAATTCTTACGATGAGGACATTCTAGAGAACGAACTGCTTCTCCTTGAATATTATAAGACAATTTCTTCAAATGCAAGTACGTTTCGATGACACTAGGTGATTACTTTCGTTAGGTACGGAAATGCGGTCACATAATAGCAAAACCTTGAAATTATTAATATGACTGTTACCTTTATGGTATGAGAAGAAGTCGCCTTAGCTTTTAAGGCTATGTTCAAACCAGACGAGGGGTTAAGGATTTAGGTGTAATATAAATTTAGTCGCTTTNAATCTCATTAATACCCATTAATATGACTGTTACATTTATGGTATGAGAAGAAGTCGCCTTAGATTTTAAGGCTGTGTTCAAACCAGACGAGGGGTCGCAAAGAACAACATAAACTGAAGATGCAGATTCATTAAATGACCGTTGAGGCCTCGGATATTTACGCAAGTTTTATTTAATGTGACGCAAGCAGTAATAGAGAAGTATTGCATTTCGTTTAATTACAGGATAAAACTAATTATCAATTTTTATGGGCCAAATAATCTTATACGCCTTTTGATTATACATTTGATTGTATTAAGGATTTAGGTGTAATTAAATTTAGTCGCTTTTTTAACGCTGAATCAAATACGCATAAAATGTAGGCAGAAACTTTATGAATGAATAGTAACGCATTTTAGATGAGTGTAAATGGGATTAACATTCCAATGTGTTCCTGAACCGCAACTACACAGAGAATTAATGCACTAGAGGATATTTGAATAAGTTATATGATGCACAATATGTCTAGCAATAATTCAAAGTATAATTTAATGCATTAATTTATTACAGTAGAGCAGTGTACTATTCTTTTAGCGTTTAACGAATGGTATGTAAGTGTTGCGCTACAAGCAAATTTTAGTTCAAAGAGCACAGGGGGAGCTACGATGATATTATCAATTACGAACTAAATATATTACCTAATGAACCAGAAAATCTTAATGATATACATCCCAAGGACCTTCGCAATACGTTTTCAATTGAAAACAGAATCTATATTTTAATTCGACGTCTTATTTTACGTAAATGAATATATAATGCATTGCTACAAATTATACATTATTATATACAAATAAAACGTTTACATTTAGCAGACTGGAAACATATATGACAGCTAGAATGCACATCAAAGATATTTGCTTCGAATTTGGAGCATCTATCTTTACCGTAGCAGCTAAATTTAATTGTAAGTACCCTTTGACACGTTATACACGAAAGCAATCTGTTAAATTGAAAATTTGAAATAATATTTTAGGCGATAAGCTTTCGTACTTGTAATTATGCAGAAATAAATACGTGAGAATGATTAACTCTCGAACCTCTCCGGTCAAATCCAATTCTGATTCCGATTTCAATGGAAATAATCGATTACAATCGAGATAAAATTCGCAGAAAACTAATTTGTATCCCCAAGAACAGTAATTGATTTTCCTGGAATCAAAGCTGGACTCTCCAAGGCCTCGCGAATCCTTTTTTCCCGTAGGAAAAAATCATCTTGCAATTCAGCTAAATTGTTTCCTTACTCTTCTCCGGAAAGGAAGGCCAGCATTGAGTAAAAGATGAGCTCCAGTTAATAAATAAAAACCAGTTACGTGTTCTCCATTCCTCATCCTGTCCCTTGCTTAAAACGTAGTTTCGCATGAAAATTAAATAAACCTCCGAGAATCGCCGAAGATTAAATAGAAGCAAAAACAAATGACAATGGCAACGGTTACGTAGAACTCGTCCTACCATTTTTTTAAGCACGATTCTTCGAAGCAACAAATAGCGTCCCTTCCGGGCCTTTCCTTCGCTATGGAAAAAGAAAACAAAAGGAAACAAAGGCGAAGCGTTCAAAAACACTCGGAATAATAAGCCAACGCTCTGAAAAAGTCTGGAACATTCAATTTCCTCCGCGACGAACACACGTGAAGAGCTGGGCGAAACTTTATATTAAAAACTGCCCCCAGCGCGGAGACACGAGCAGTCTTATTACGCGAAAACAAAACGATGCCGGCTGCTCCTTGTTATTTTTCCAAGACATTCACTCCTTGGACAGAAGGAAAAATTTTGATTCACCGCCTTAATTTCGAAGCCGTTCCACTCTTTCTGTGAGAAATGTAATGGGAAATTCGCACTGTAATTGACAGGCGCAGTTATACAATTTTCACACCGCTCTCCTTCCTGTGTGTTTTCGCGCAATGGTCGTTTTCCTTTAGTGTACATTTTATTTATTATATAATTTGTAATTTATACTTTTTTTCTTAATAGTTTCGAAGTAATAGGCTCGGTATTATAATGGGCCACCGTGCTAATCTATCACGTATATCATATTATAATCTTTACTTTATGTATCCTCAAAAATGTATGTATTCCTATGTATACTATATATATTTTTTATTTTATGATGTATAGATATGTTGTGATGTTTTATTTTTATCAATATTGTGATATTTTATATTCTATTTCTTTATATATCCTTTAAAAATGT
>KZ308509.1:826502-852327 GCA_000376725.2 Ladona fulva
AAATTTTTTTATGTTTTATGTGTTTTTTATGTATTAAATGTATTTCTTATGTATCCTATTGAAAGAGATTTTTTATGCCCGTTTATTAAATCTATTCTATTCTATTTTACGTTGAAAGAAAGTATGCTTGGTAAATTCCACAGAAGGTTTATTAATCGACTAGTTTCGTCAACAGGTTGACATCTTCGTGTTGACACGTGTGTACTGCGGAAATTACTACACATCCTTTCTTTAAACATGTGTGTTGAGTTCCACAAAGTTACGCTTGAACATATTAATTTTATCTTTACTTTAAATCTGACAAAACATAATAATACCTGGCCCTAAAGTGAACTTTAGTTGAAGTCCATTTTAAGAATCCCTTATTTTACTGGGTCATCCTCTTAGTTTTTTACTTCCACTTCTTCATTAAAATTTCTTCTTCTATCCACACTTAATAAAGACGTTATTTATTTATTTAATATAAACATTCACTATATACACGACGTATGTATATCATATTTGATGAGTTGAGTTTGATGAGATGAATAATTTTTGTACGTACGCACGAGTAAATGGCATCGTTGACGTAAGAACTAATGTACTTTCTAAGCAAGTATCTTTCGCTCGAGCTAATTTTCATTAATTTCGATCGTAACTTGATTGTTTTTGTTTAAATCGTTATTTTAATTGCTTAAATGATATTAATTTTAATTGATATTTTGATATTTTTACTTGAATGGTAATAGTAATTGTATTAATTTGGATCACATTTATTTTAAATTTCATAATCTGAGTTTTTGCAGTATTTTTCACCATCCTTCTTTGAGGGTGTTTTCTCGAACAGAAGGGTATTTCTCTTCTTCATCAATTAACAGCTTTTTCCCTCAAAAATTCTATATTTGAGTTGTTATTTTTAAGTTAACCTTTAACATATGTATATACTAGCTGAAGTACCCGTTGATTTTCAACGGGGAGAATAGAAGTCGGATTAAATACAGTATACATATTTGTACATAAGGGAAAATAACATCTAGCATCGAAATGCGGTCACATAATAGCAAAACCTTGAAATTATTAATATGACTGTTACCTTTATGGTATGAGAAGAAGTCGCCTTAGCTTTTAAGGCTATGTTCAAACCAGACGAGGGGTTAAGGATTTAGGTGTAATATAAATTTAGTCGCTTTTTTAACGCTGAATCAAATACGCATAAAATGTAGGCAGAAACTTTATGAATGAATAGTAACGCATTTAAGATGAGTGTAAATGGGATCAAAATTCCAATGTGTTCCTGAACCGCAACTACACAGAGAATTAATTCACTAGAGGATATTTGAATAAGTTATATGATGCACAATATGTCTAGCAATAATTCCAAGTATAATTTAATGCATTAATTTATTACAGTAGAGCAGTGTACTATTCTTTTAGCGTTTAACGAATGGTATGTAAGTGTTGCGCTACAAGCAAATTTTAGTTCAAAGAGCACAGGGGGAGCTACGATGATATTATCAATTACGNTTCACAAAATATTCGTATATTATATCTAAATTCTCGCAACTTCGAATCGAAAGCGATATTCCACGACCATAATACAAATCTGTATTCAATTTCCCTTCTTTTGGTACTTATTTTGATTTTATACGAATATTCCTTCTAATTCAATTTTGCAAAAGAAATAAAGTCTATATCCGATAAAATCGAACTTTACGTGTATTTCTTATGGAAATCTATCTGAACGATCTTGGTTCAAACCCAGCAAATTTTGCAAATGAAAAGTTGACAGTACTTCCTTCCGGCTCACGGAGAACACGTACGCAAAGTTTGACGCAATACCTTTCCATTAAAGAAGAGGTTATTCATTCATTCCTTCCGTCAGCATCCTAATTAATTACTTCACCTTAAAGTATTAACAACTATTAATTAGATGGAAGAAAAGAAGTCAAAATTTCAGTTAAATGAAAACTTTTATTGTGATTATAAATATGGAATTCGCGCACACATAAATTACGGAGGCATTCTGCTTTATGTATTAAAGGGAGACGAGTCTGACGAATCTACCGTCGACGAGAAAGGAAATATTTCAACCGCTCATTAGGAAGCAGAAACTCTCAGGGCCAAGTTTTCAAATTTTCCAGTTCGTCAAGTCACAAGATTCTCACCCCTAATTATTCCGACCCACACCGTCTACGTAATAAACAGCAATTCAGCTTGCACGTAGGTGACATTGGGGAATAATGAAGGAGGAGAACACGTACGCTTTAAAATTAATTTTTGAGACTTACTATCATCTATAGCTTCATTAAAGAACAGTGAAGGTAAAATCCTGATGTATACCGACGGAGGTTTTCGCGGATATTAGCATTCTTTTTTCAAATGACGGTAAAAGTTTAACACCGTAAATATTAGAGCAATAGAGTTGCTCAATTAAAATGATTCGAAGTTTAAACAAAAATGTAACAAACCTGCTCATTCCGGGAACCGATACAACGCTATATACAACGGGGCAGATCGCATTCCTTGGTAATTATTATTGGAGTAAAATTAAAGTAAATCATATTTTACGTATATTTTTGTTTTGAGCTGACGAAAATGTAGTTGTTCTATTGACAGTTTCCCTTGACGCTACATGTAGTATGTACATCCCAGAGGTCAAAATTTCCTCGACTGCCCTTACTTTTCTATATTTTAGATTTTGAAGTTAAAGGTAGAACATTTGTTGGTCAAAGCATACACAAAGAATAGTTTTCCTCAGAAAATGAATGCACTAGCGAAATCGTAAAAGATGAGTTCTAACATTGGGAAAGTATCAGTGTATGTAAAAATTATAATTGACGTATAACTCCTCACGATAACTATCCTCAAGATAATAATGCCATACCAAATACGACTCATTTGACTGTCTACGTGCAAAGAATATACTAAATGAAAACTAAGTAAAGATTAAACCCGGAAAAGGCAAACAAAGATCCTCTTTCGGCCAGAAATTGCGCGGAAAACAATTCTGACCATTACGGATAGTGTTCACGTTGACCTAGTTTCAAATAAATCAATTACGAGCTGCTAACTTAGTAATGCATAATCTCAGAGCTCTTCGCAGCAGGAGCACCATAACACATGCATTTCAATGACATTTTCGTGCTGTGCAACCATAAATTTGACCTCCAGGGGGATACGTTCTCGCTGAAATCCCTTAGAAGAATAAATACAGAGCATCCAACTACATTCTCGTATAAGAATGGCCATGTGTAACATAAAGTTTTATGTCCAACGAGGACAACAGTCAAACGTTAATATTCAACGATTAGTTAGTCATTTCTATGAAGTGCTTCAACAGCTAGGGTCATTTCGCACTTAAACTCCCACCAGGAATCGAACCTGAATCCGTTTCCTCCGAAGTCAAACACATTACCCACATGGCTATCCGGAGGCCCAATATTCACCTATTGTAAGCGCTTCATGAGCGTAATGCTTCATAGCTTCATGATTGGCGTAAATTATTACGGAACCAAAGTAGAAATGAAAGTCACACTTTACCGATTTCCAACTATATAAAATAAACGTAATAACGAAATAAGTAGTGAGATTTTCATTTCCACTTTGAATCCATTTCATGGATTTTCACACGGTAAACCTTCCACAATCGATTTTGTTTGTAAGTCATGTATTCCAGCTATTTCGTCCAGCAGAAAGATACATATCATAAAACATGTTATCAGTTGAACGTTGTTTCGTTTTGACTCACAATTTTACAATGAAATCATACCTATAAATCGAGGCACGTTACCCGTTTTCACAGGCGATAATTCGGTAAAAAAACTGTTAAATATAATATTGATTGGTTTTTCCAGCCTTTTACCTTAACAAAAATTACCAAAGGAAAACGGACATGAAAAAAGTCTTACAGGACCAGGACTCGAACCTAGACCCTTCCACTTTCCGTGCGGATGCCTTATCCAATTAAAATTAATATTTATAATTTATTTTAATTTAAGAACTCGCCTTTGCGTGCAAAGTTACCCATACCCTTTTCTTCGTGTGTTAACAAAATATAGTTTTTAATTAAGGGTGTTAACAATTGAATTCATACTCAGATGTGAAATTATATCAAACCGAATAACCTATGCAAATTACCTGGCTTTTTTGATGATAAACCAGTAAAAATTCAGTTAAACGGTTTCCTCACAACCGGGATAGATGGCATAGCTGCGATCCTGATATTTTCTAATATAACGTCTTTAAATAAATAAATAACGTCTTTATTTTGGGCGAGACTGAGACTTTAGAGTCTCCTCTTCCATTAATCCATCGTCAATGTGAATAAGTGAACAAAATAACAATAAAAGTCGATTTAAATCGACGAAAATTGGAAAGATTTAGTAGTGGATTTACAAAGCCTGAGCGAAGTTTAGGAAAAGCACCCACAGCAGCAAGACACTCACAAAGAAGGAGGAGGTGAAAAACCTGAACTAACCTATTGAGAGTAATGACTAAGAGATTTAAAAACAGACACCCTTATTTCAGCATGACATCGACGTATTGGAGTCATAAGTGAGGTAGCAATGCCTTCAAAAAACATGCGCTCGCCTACTTTTATTCTAAGGATCGCCGGTAAAAACTGCGATACGAAGAATTCCTTGGAGACGGAGCACGAAATGATACAGCAGTTGGGAGAGAAGAAAATGGCACGGCCGAGGATTCAACGGAGCTTTATGGGAACCTCAGACCACCGCGCGGCCATCAACACCGCGGGCAACGACCATAACATCACGACGAGGCCCTTAATGGGCCAAAAAAGGACCTCGAAAAGGAGTCTTTCGAGTCGACGTCCGAAGAGAAAAAGAACGCGAGTCCAAAATAGATCCTCCCATAACCCCCACAAGCTCTCACAAAGAGAGATGATTTACGAAAGAGGAAAGTAAAGGGAGGGGGACGTTTACGCGACCGAAAGAAAAAAAAAGAGAATCGGGAAGAAAATTCATTCACTCGCGAAGCCGTATTAAATATTTACCGGATTTTCGGGAGCGTCCGAAACGAGTGAAAATAAAGGAAGAGGCGACGTAAGAAATAGGTCGCGAAAAAAGTGCTTTTTTGGGGCCGAGAGAGACACGAAAAAGACTACATCGCCCCGGGCGGGAAGGGGGAATAAAACTATCCAAAAACCCGCGACCTCTCCTGTCTCGTCCCATGTCCTGGGCGCAAAAAAAGAAACTTCCCGCGGGAAAAAAAACGTATCGACCTGCCCGAAATTGGAGTGGTCTCCGCGCACTCATTCCCAAATATTGATCACGACCCAGGTACGTTTTTTTGTACAAAGTCCGCTTCGCCCTACTTTTTCGTAACAACTTAGGAATTAAAACGCCCGGGGCGATTATGCTTCTTTTTGATGCCCTCTGCCGACCGAAAAGGAAAACTACTCCCTCCCAAGGGTTCGACGGGAACATGGCCGCCCTCCCCTTTTTCCGTCCTCTTGATAAAGTGATTTAATTAAGCCATCTCCTTTGGAGAAGAATGAGAGAATAAAGGTATCGACTGGTCGCTCACAATGGAGCGCCAGCACGGAGGAACGGATTGGAAAAAGTTTTCCGTTTAAAATTAAAATAAAGAGGGTCCGAGAGAATCGTCGCCCTCTGATGGCGAGTCCGGGAAGTACCCTCCGCTTAATGCAACGATTAGATCTGAAGAGGAGTGAAAGATTTAAATTTAATCCGGCGATTGAAGGATAAAGGACCCCAAATCCGTTAGGAGAATAGACCGATTTTTAAATAGAGTTTTGACTTTCCTGCAGGTATCTAAGGCGAAAATCTCGTTAAATCTAGTCAGTATACCTACAATGGCATTAATCTCAAATCTGACTAACGGGGACAGTCAAAACTCTCGATCTAACGTTTATCGAGGAAAATGACGAACTAGTTGTCTAATAAGATGAGCTTTAGAAATAACTATAACCCTAGTTGCATTTCTAAGACGTCAGAATTTCGTTAAACGATTTGAAAAAAACAAGAAGCAACGACATTAAAGATACAGTTATCTGTGCACGATTTTAAAAATCAATGCCGAAAATGATTCAGTAAAACTTCCCTGGTAATTAAAAAAACGACTTCCTTAGACAGAAGCCCCAGAATTTCTGAAATAATTTCTGACAACACTGCATTACACCATTTTATTTTAATCCATTTTACACAAGGAAGGGTTAAGGTAATTTGGCACGATAAGGCGTGTACCTAGGAAAACCTACGTGTCCGTTCCTCCTTGGAAATTATTCCATTTTCTTAAATACAAATTTGCATTTCGTAACAAGATGCACTTCTACACACACGTCTACTTAAGCCGCGGTTTTAATAACTTTATCGATAGATGGCGTTATTCCATTTAGTCAGTAACCAAGGCGGCGATGGAAGAGAAAATTAGTAGCAAATCCACTAGATAACTGGGAATTTATTACGCATACGTATATCGAAAAGAAAAAAAAACTGGTTTGCCATCAACGAATGTAAAGACGCAAGGTTGTGCAATTATCCCGCCCAGGGTTAACATGGTTCCTTCAGTGGAAATCCCTTAACAAAAGAAATAAGATCACTAAGGGCTCCAATTTCACACACCAAGATGAAATGGGGAATGAAAAAAAAAAGCTGTAAATAATTAGTTTTAGTTATACCTACATCATCTGGTTTAGTTTAGGTTAGGTTAGGTTAGATTACTTCAAATATAAGAGCCTATCTCCACTACTTCCTAAAATAATAAACAATTCTATTAGCCTTATTCGGGGGTTATAACTGCCTTAGAGGGTTTCCACCGCTCATAATGACTTCCTTGAAGCCGATGAGCAACAAAACAAAAGGGTCAGACCGACCACATTTACTAACTTTAAAAGTTAAAAGAAAATATTCACCTTAGAGCCCGGTATTATAATGGTTTGTTAGGGTTAAGGGGAAGATCATACTTATGATATCTATGTCAATCCGTCACATATAAAGGAGATTAGCAATATTACGTTTAGTGAGTGTATTTTTTACCTCCTCTGACTAGTATGGTATGGTATCTACGCAAAGGAAAATGGGGTAAAAATGTGACTTGTTCACTAAAACAGCTTTATAATCTGAATGGTTGAGAAGGAATCCCTACCCGAGGGAACATATTGCTCTTTTGATTTTTCCTATGTTTATTGAAGAAAAAATTCAACGTGAACTTTTGAGTCTCAATTAACAGTGAATTTGAGAAAACTCAATATCTATCAATCTGTTTGTTTGAGTATACCATTCAGTCAGTATTCATGTATTAGTGAAATAGCCCTGAAATTTTCAAAAAATGTTCTTCTGTAAGCTCTCTTTCCAATCCCTAAATATATATGGATGAGTATCTTTTAATGTTAATTCTGACTGATCTCTTGCTTTCTAAGCATTTAAAAAAGGGATTGGCAAGTATTTGAAAGTATCACATTCGCAATTCACAGTAAGTTATTGACAAGTATCATTCATAGACATTCGCTACGTAGCCTTACTATACTTCACTGTATATATGATCAGCATGGATATTTAATTTAATCTTCAACTCTTATAAACCATTATAATACCTTACCTCGAAGGGCTCCCGGATAGCCAAGTGGGCAGCGCGTTCGACTTCGGTGAAAGCGATCCCGGGTTCGAATCCCGGTGGGGTCGAAGCAGTTTTAACAATACTACTACTACCTTACCTCGATATTATTTCGAGAATCATTAGCTACCCTAGGGAGTATTCATAAGTGTCTGACGAAAATTCAAAGAATAAAAATGAAAAATTTCCCTATAGATACCTTTTAACGTCTGCAGATGAAAGTTTATCACTGTCGAACCGTACGACCAAGATATCCCACATACCAAGTCGACTGCAAAGGAAAAACGTCTGCTAACCATACTATAAGACCCAAAATGTACAGAGAAAAGATTATCGAGGCAAAGCACAGAGAAACATCAACTGCAACCATAACAAGAAAAAAAACTGTCAGTAGTTTAGGTAAGTAGTTTCACACCGACGCATTCCTAAGAAAGGCAAACGCTCGGAAGGTTTATACGGGCGTTTATCCAGAAGTAGTCTATCCCACATACCCAGCGTAAAGCGTCACGTGACTCCATAAAGACCGCCCCCGCTTATCAACGTTTTAGGCGCCGAGCTAAAGTTACTAACGAGAAAAAGGCGGTTTCATTCTGTTACAGAATCTCAACGACGGGACGGGAGATCGGAACTAACAAGGAAATTGCGTCGTTTGGAGAAGCGATGCGTTCCCTTTTCTAAATGAGGGACAAGAAAGTCATAAAAGAGAAAAGGGGATTAGGTTGCTAAGCACAAGTTTCTTGGGAAGAAAATGAACGTTTGGTTGCTAAAATAAGAATCATGCTAAATTTCAGAGGAAGTAAGCAATTAGTAGGACAAAAGGTTGGTGAAAATTAAGCACTAATTTCAAAGCTGCCATTGTACTTTATAGTTTTATTTTATTTGATAGTTATATTAAATTTGTTTCTGGCACAGGAAAAAAGTCATGAGCTATTTTATTTATTTTCTTTTTCAACTTTTAGGGAGAATTTTAAAAAAAATTTTCCTACATCCTATCACATTTTTCATTCAATCAGTTTTACCTTATTAACATATTTACTGACAAATCAAACATTAAGATATCAAATAATAAGTCCTTAAAAAATTTCGGTTGGCACATGGAGAGACATTTTGTCAGATATATGGCCTATTTTAGCACGCAGCCTCATAAAGGTTGCCCATCCCTCCTATATGCCGATTCATTCCCTATGCAGAAAAATAAAAAAATGACCCTGGTAATGGCCAAAACGTTTCGTGAACCTTGTCTGGCTATCCATAGTTCCAGCTTATGCATTCATGAGTTCGGTGATTAATGAGAATATTCATAACTTTGTCGGGGCGTGAATGCAAGTTTACGCGAAATTGTACAATTACTGGATGTACGGACAAAAAAATGCGAATTATTTCCGATAATCCGCATATCATAGCCTACTTTCCTTTTTCCAAGTAAACCCAGGCTTACCGCCTCCACAACGAAAATTAAAAGCGTCAACTTTGTTTTCATCATCTACGGAATTTATTTTGCATACTTGATACAAAAACAATCTCCCTAACGGATTAAATTAAACGTCAAGCTACAGAAACATCATGTGAGTAATATGCTCTACGATATTAATAAAAAACATAGATAATCCATACATAATATTAGTCAGACATTAAACATCAAATGAACATCAAGATAATACCCCTCTTTCAACGCTAAATCTCATAGTAGAAGTTTCATTACAGAGAAAGAATGGGACAATTTTGAAGTAAAATTCACTTTGATGATAGCCAGATGACTACAGCGTAGAGAAGGTACGTAATCACCACAAAATCGACCCAGTTCGCCAACTTTTGCTTCTGATAATGTCCCAAGATGTAAAGATATGGAATCACCGCCATTTTGTCGCGGAATTCGCCGCAAACTTGGTCAAAGTTTCCGAAGAAATGTTTTCGTTCGTTAAGGCTGTTTAAAGAAACGGTTTCCCATGAGGCGTAAACTTTGCCCTAATTATCGCGGGACCCATTGGAACATGTGTAGAATTGGATTAATAAGGGAAGGAAGTAGGAAATTGAAATAATGAATTACGCAGACTGTCTCTCAGGATCTGATCACGCAATAATCGCTCAGAAATGGAGCAGGATATAACTTTACCACTCAAAGAGGAAAAAGCTATTTTGCAGAAAAGATTCAGTCACAAGAAGTTCTTTTTCTAAAACTAAGTTTTTCCAACAATCAAATGTATACCACTGGTATTCAGTACTTTTTATAATGCTTTTTTCATTACCGAGATATTCTTGCCATTATAGTAGTAAATATTTATAGTAGTTGTAATAATTTAACTGAAAAACGATTTAAACCAATTGAACTCTTTTTAAGAGCGCACTATGACACAATGACCAAAGCTAATTTCTTTTCACTGAACCGATACATCGTTGGCTTAGTATGACAACCTCAAATTTTAAATTTCGCTAAATTTAACATTTCCTGCCTTTTTGTATGTCCTCACATTCTTTTTCCTCTCTAGAGCGCAGCACATTGCAAAATGACATCCCTCAAGTGGATTAATAGTAACGACTACTGTAATAAATTAAAAGATAGGAGGTATTCTAATTAAAGGTAAAAATTGTTTAATTTTTTTTTATCCAAGGTTTTCATTGTAAGCCACGAGAGGTAAACGTATACTAAATTTTTTTATGTAAAACTATGGCTAAATTGTCCAATGTCACCAAAATATGCTTGAGAAATGCTTATACTTAGATTTTCTATGAGTGCCAATTCCATCACTTAACGATTAAAAAATAAACATTTTCAAAGGAAGCGAATCCACTACTACATTAGAAAAAATCTACGTGATCCCTAAAACGTGCCTATAGAATTGATTAAATGATTTTCAACCAATATTCACCATTTATACTATACGACTGATTTCATCCTTTTACCATGAAACGTCGTTATAGCTGATTTCACAAACATAATCCACCAAGGCAAAATCAGACGCATTTTAGAAACTAGAGTCGAACACGCAAGCTCAATAGGACAAAACATACAGCTTTGAAAACGATAACCAAGATGTATGTCGTATCTCTAGAATACATTCGAATCATTCAAATGTTGAATCGGCAACGCAAGACTACAACATACAATCTAATTGACACATTTAGACATACAACAGGTGCACCATTGCAGTCACGTAGATTTCCTCCAAACAACCCATTAGAATCACGAAATGTTTTAATCATTCAACATTTATGCTACGATTCCTATGTGAAATACTGAATTGAGATCTACACCGGAACTACACTAAACTACGCCGCAGTTGTGATGACGATCAAGATGATAAAACAATCGTCATGATACTTATGAAACTATTGAAACATTCAAATCGAATAAAGCATATAATAAAAATTTTATTCTTTGATAAACGATTAAATTTCACCTCCGAATATCTAAACACATAACCGAATTTTACAATGCTTCCATGTTTCCACACGTAGGGTCGGAACGCACTCCCACCACATGTTTAAAATTCTCGTACACTAACGATATTTAAGAACCGTAACTTCAAGTTTCTCATTCTAAATCAAATATCCAATGACACTGACAAACTTTAACGAAGCCTTTCTTAATGTTGAACTTTTCCCTTTTCTCCAACTTTATATCCTTTAACTCTCCCATCCTTTTTTCACACCTCTTTTTTCATTTTCATCTTTTTTAACTTTTTTAATGCAACATTACAACTCATATTGTTTTCCCCTCTTTCTGTGTTATATTTCCATTCAGTATTACTAATGAAAATTGATTTTGATTTCCATTTTAATATTAATGGGTTAAATGTAAGACGGGACAAATTAGTCCCAAATTCGCACGAAGATGAAGTCGTATCCATGTACGAAATGCCTTACGTTGCAACCTTAGCTACACATAAATTTAAAATAATCAACAATGATCAACAACAAAGAGCACTGGTAAGTTCGACTTGGAACGAGCATTTATAAAACCATAGGAACCTGATTCGTCGTAAAGAATATCTCTTTTTTAATTTTCAAAAAACTTACAAAATCAAAATATATTTTGGATACACAAAACAGCAGTACAATAAACAGCCTCGTTTTGGAGCCAAGTTTATAGGGAGTTGATTCGATCTCACTAAAATTTAAATATATATCTTGAACGCTTGGCATTCAGTAGTATTTCCTACTTCATTGAGCCTTTTCGAAACGTAAAAGGATCTTCGACGTTTCGTTTGCTCTATTACTTATTTCGAGGAATTCGAAAACTGGAAGAAAATTATTCCGTAAGCCTTCGCCAATAGCAATGATGAAATTGAACACTGAACAATTAACTTATACGCCTAATTTTCATGGAAATGAATTTTTCCATGGAGAATTAATCAAATTGTTTACTTCATCTAAATTTTCACTTTTGCACACCAAGCCATTTTCCATCGACTATTCCCAACTCCTAGTGTGTTCGTTGAAAGATAAGCAAAATGACAATGCTTTTCCTGAATTTCTTCCCATAAAGCTTTGCGAAGAGCTTTAAATTTAAGTCCCTCCTCGTGCCTTTCATTTTGTTTACTATGGAGGTCACGGATAAGGATTTTAAAGCAGAACACGATCTACTGGCATAAAAATTCTCCAGGCAGGCAAAAATCCTTCAAAGGGTAATGGATCCATCTTTGAGAATCGAACGTCTAACAAGGAGTCGTTCGAGAAGATAGACGCCACTCTGGTGAGGCTGAAGACGCGTCCTTGGCGTCGACAAAGGCCAAAAGAGCATAAAATGAGAGGCGTTTGACAAGAGGCGATAACGGAGAAAGACGTATACAAGGATGGAGCGCCATCTATAGCTATAAATTTCACAAATGCTCGTCAAGTGCGACATGAAAAGGTGCATCTTCCATGGAACTTTGAGCATCCCTTCCGAGGATTACGATATTCTGATGCACCGAAAATCTCCTATTCTCGCAGGAACTGGTGGAGGGATGGCGAAGGCTGCACTTATTTCATACGAAAGTCGCTGTGTAAAAACTGACGGAAGTAGTCATCAAAGCAGAATATGTGCCAGAGAGAAGACAATACACTAGGCACATTTATTCTACTTTTAAATAAATATTTTATTTAATAATTTGTCATAGGATGGATTTTGTTGAGGAACTATATGGGAAGGACATGAAGCCAACAAACATAATGTTAGAAAGTGAACAAGAAGTGGAGGATGATGATGTTGGACATGGGATATTAGATAGTAAAATTGATAGGGCCTTAGGAAATAAAGCAACGGCCATTGACGAGATACCAGTTGAGCTACTTAAAAACCTGAGGGGAAAGGGTAAGAGAGAATTCTATAATTTATGTAGAAAAATTTATGATGATGGGGAGTGGCCAGAGGATTTCACTAAGACAAACCTGATTCCTTTAAAGAAAAAGAATAATGATTCTGAGTGTCGGGATTATCATACAATCAGTTTAATATCTCACGCGGCAAAGGTTAATCTAAGGGTATTGAATAGAAGAATTGAAGGAAAAATTAAGGGGCAAATCGGAGATGACCAGTTCGGCTTTCAGAAAGGGAAAGGAACGAGGGGTGCAATCGGAGTAATTAGGGTACTAGTAGAACGAAGCCTGGAATTTAAAAAGGATGTATGTGCATGTTTTGTTGATTTTGAAAAGGCTTTCGATAGAGTCCAATGGCAAAAAATAATAAAGCTAACTAAAAACTAAACTAGAACAGGTGGAATTTTGAAGAAAATTGGGTTGCACAGGAAAGATAGGCGTTTGGTGCAAATTTGGTTATTAAATCAAACAGCGCGAGTTAGAATAACTGAGGGAGTCTGAATGGGCAGAGTTAGGAAGAGGGGTAAGACAAGGCTTCCCATTATCACCATCGCTTTTTAAACATATATATATGGATAGAAAAACAAATATAGAGGTGCTAGAAATGGTTGGGGAGGAAAGGGATTGCTGAAGAAGGTAATTGAGGGTAGAATGCAAGGGAAGAGACAGAGGGGAAGGCAGAGGCAAAAGATGTTAGCTGACATAAAGGGTGGGGTAAGTTACCAGGTAGCGAAGGAAAGGGCTATGAATAGGGAATATTAGGGCACATGGACCTACCGAAAGGTAGAACACTTAAGTAAGTAGGATGAATTTAAAATTATGAAATTAGGAAACTGAGATATGGAAAGTGAAGCAGAAATAACAATAATTCATTTGTATGTATGACTTTTTGTAACATTTTCAATATGAACAAATTTCGCCACAAATCTAGAAGAAACGGAACCTGATGTGACGCTTTTTCTGCTTCACCCAACGTTGACAGACGAGCATTAGCATTTAATCCATAAATATTTATACGCAGCAATACCTTGGTCACCGATGAGATTGATGATGAGATTGTCACGTACTTGGTTAAGACGAGTGGCTGTGAGGATGTCTTTAGTAACGACGCGGGTTTCGGTAAACGACTCTATAAATCTTTCATGCGACGCATAAAATTTCTATAGTTACTTTTAATCAAGTAAATTACTACATGTTTACGACATCTCGCAGTTCTTAAGAGACGTGCCTCTAGAAAGACAGAAGTAAACAACCGTTAACATGTTTTAAACCGGAAAGTTTATTTAATCGTAAAGGCAGAAGTAAACCGTGAACATGGGGTGAGGCGTATGGACCATTCTGGTGAAATTTGAAGTTTAAAAATGCTTTCATGAAGTGTTAATTTCATTATTTTTCATTATTTGTAGCAAATATCAACGAATAAATCACATATGTAATATTTTATAGCACTTTAAATAAGTTTATCAGCATGTTAGATACATAGTATAGTTTAGAGCAGGAGCTGAAATTAATCCATCAATTTCCGGTTATATCTAACGGGAAATCGCGTCTTAAATAATGAAGAATTATATTAATTCAGTCCAGTATCACCCTCGTTAAAGGTACAGTGCGGTTTAAAGCTTATGACCCATGCGCAGAAAGAAATTTTTCGGCCTCGACGAGTACCTTCGAACTGCAGTAGAAAAGGGTTTGAGTGGCCAATAGAGCAATGGTTTAAGCACATACTGCTCCTATTGCTCTCCGTCCTAGTGGGACTGTTCCCCGGAGACAGGGACCACACGCTTTCAATCAGACTACAGCACTGCGTATGTTTATCACACATTAGTGATATACTTATGCATAACATGAACTATACACTAAACCTTCTTCCATAAGCTTCTAATCAATGTAGAACTATTGGCACAAAAATCTATTATCTATTTGGATTAAAATTAAAAAAATCTTGAGCAACGACTATGAGTTGTGTATGCTATCTCTGCATAAATAATGATATACAACCTCTACTGTCCCTCCCCTTACCATTCCAACACTTTACATCTTCTATGTGTTTACCGTATATCATTCGACTCATCTGGTGATTTTAGGCTTTGGTTCCTCCCATCCGGCCTAGGTGGTACAGGGGATAGCGAGTTAGCCTAGCAACGCCGGGGTTAATTCATTTATTATTTTCTCGGTCTCCTCACAAACATCCATTTACTGGACAATCACAGGAGAGGCGTGAACAGTTGCAACAGACGAACACACAGAAATATACCCTAGCCGGTAAAATACGATTAGCAGGACTCGAGCCCGGGAACATAGGGTTAGAGCGCTTTTTCGAGATTCCCAGTTCAAATCCTGGTTAGTCCATGGTTATTTGAGTTCGTGACTTGAACATATTAATTGTAAGATTGTTCTCTAGTGATTAAAAAATTGCCTAGTGAGTCGTCATTATCCTTTTCTTCAAGGCCTAAGAGCATAATTACTAATCAATAGACATCAGTATTGAAAGTGAATGAATATTTATTGCTCTCCGCAACACGTAAGAAATGTATGGCACTCCCAAACGCTTAAGACAAAAAAATCGTTGAATCTGCGACAAAATATAACCCAAAAGGTGAATTTTAAAACATAAATTTCACGAAGGTATAAAAATGTACTTACAGCGAGGTTCGGAAATTATTCACATGCAGCACTTGCTTCATCCATCGCAAATTTGGATCTCTAATTACAAAAGGACTTTTAAAGCTGTGAATACATCGGTAGCCGAGGAAGAAACGAACAGAAAAACACGCAGCGTGAAATGTGGTCCCCCAAATGTTTAGAATGACGGAAGCAGAAATGTCCGATAACTCAAATCAGCCCCTATGCATTCTAATCTGAAAAAAAGCAATACCACATAGGGGTAGGATGTATATTTCTGCGTACGAGGCCTACTTTCACCGCAATTAACGGAAACAACACGGTGTATTTTCGTCTATAAAACCGAAAGCCACTGCGTTTTACGACAAGATTTTACGTAATCCCTCAGAACCTGTTTAAACTAAATTTTCAGTACAAAGTTTGAAACATTATGTCATGGTTATTGGTAAATTACACAAATCATGGTAAAGTGGAGGTTAAATTATGCCAAAATATTACGAATATGTCGTTTATTTGCTCCATAAATTTACATTAGATGTCTAACGATATGTCCTTTTACCTATCTTGATAAATGAAATATTTATCATTTGTTTTTTGCTACGGGATAGAGAAAAATATATCTTTTATGCACTCTTGTCTCAGTCTTATTCACGGCTGTGATGATATGAAAGCTACCGAGGTATGAGTTATGCTTAACAATGGCATTAATTAAGGTTTCTCTTTATACAGTGTTACAAATATGTTACTCGTAGAGTCATTGTGCTTCACTAACGTAAGCTTGTTCTACTTATAGCATACTGGCTCAGTAAGGAAAGCAATGGCAAACTAACTCACTCCTCATCTTGCCTTATTTCTGTCTTCTAGCTCTTCGTAGCTGATGGTGGAGGGGATGATATCCCAGTCCGTCTTTGGACTGAAATCTTTACAGACAGTCTTAAGACACGCATACACGTGACGTGACTTACAAGTTTTCTTCAAACATTTACTACATCCATCTTCGACTTAAGGAGAAACAGAGGAGCAAAATATCGACATAACTAGGACTTGAATTCAAGTCTCTCTTTTTCCGGGAAGATATGCTAACCACTATGCCAACTCCATTCCAATACATTAACGGGATACTTGGTGGGCAACGCGAGAACAGAATGGAATCGGCGTGGTAGTTTAGTAGTAATAGTATTGTTAAAAGTGCTTCGACAACCAAGGTCATTTCGCACGTAGGCCCCCTCCGGGAATCGAACCTGGGATCGCTTTCTCTGAAGTTAAACGCGCTGCCCACTTGGGTATTCGGGAGCCTATTTTCATTGGTCAGCCAATTTTGCGTCGGAGTAGCGTTAAATTATCCACGTAACAGTTGTATCCGTATTTCGTAATTAAATAAGTGTCATATTAAAACGCTCCATTAGAGTGAACTTTTTACTATACCACAGAAAAACAACCTACACACGACCATGGTTTCGTAGCATGGCTACATCATCATACATAAAAAGTTCACTCTAATGGAGTGTTTTAATATGTTTAATATTAATAATTACCACAAGGTTAGCCCTGAGTCTGTGTCGTTTAAATAAGTGTCGTTGACTATGTTTTGCAATGAAATAGATGAATAGTTTTCAAGAGGACCACATTGCCACATTTCGAACTGCTTATTTTGGGCTTAGATTTCCAATTTATTCAGAGAAGTTCCAGGAGGCCCTTTTCGTCGTCAAATATACAACGAAACCGTGGATTTCAACTTTTTTATCAAAAAATCCCCACCTGGATTCGAAACCGGGACCGCTTCCACCGAAGTCGAACGCGTTTGCCCACATGGCTATCCGGGAGCCCTGTGTTAGTTTAGTTGTTAGAGTATCCGCCGGAAAAGTTGGACCTCAGTTCGGGTCCCAGTTAAGTCGATATTTGTCACTTCTGTTTATCTTTGGAAGATCCGCGCCTGTTAGTACTAAAATACTCCCTTTCCCTCGCCTTTATTTGCTAATTAAGTGACAACTTCCTATTAATCGCAATTGGTAGTAATAAGTCTTCAAACAGTTCTACGCATTATATTCTCTCATGATGTATGTATTAAGTCCACGATGAGACATTTAACTGAAAATTAAACTTAATTAAAATCATAATCAGAATCCAAACAATATTTTTACGATAAATAATAAACGCATATACCCAGAGTTACCCAGGCGATAAACCGACAATGAGTGAAAAGTTAAGGAATAACAGGTGTCAAAGATAGCGACATGACTGGGACTCGAACCCAGGTCTCCCACTTTCCGAGCAGGTATTCTAACCACTGAAATATAATACAGCGTTACATTCCTTGCAGCCGCACTTTCCCTAATCCTTGAGTAAAATTTTGTTTTATTGCAAAATAATACCCTAGAAGCCAAGATGTTGAAAAACAAAAGATAGATGTACATAAGTATGACAACAAATTGTTATATTAGTTAAACACTGTCTTTACGTCACCTAAGAATTGAGGGTAATAACACGTATTCTGATAAAAGAGGCGAGAAATGAAACATAACCTCGACTTCAGCTTTAGTCAGGGAACGGCGCTTAGAAGAGAAAAGAGACAAAATTTGGTCATAGGTAATAAAATGTTGCAAGATTTCAAACGCTAAACATTGCTTGATTCGTATAAATAAGAACATTAAATGAATTACTTTCCTGATGAAATGTATCTCGATGGTATGCAGTCATTATTCTTAATGGAAAATCTTTGAAATAAAAACATTTTAAAACGATATTTACTTGAAACGGTGAATTTTTTGCACCTCTAACGACCTGTCGAATATTGGAAGACAAAGTGTAGCCTATTATCTAATAACGAGCGAAATTTTAAAGCGTGAAAAACTCGAGTTCTTGATTTTCAGGCGATGTTCAGACATTATAGATCGCAGTGCCGCGCATGCACAAACCTTTATTCTTTCTTGAGATGTTAAAGACATAAAAAGTTGGGATATATCAGACATACATACATATACATACACACTAACATAGCCATGCGAGATTATTAAACATCGCTGATACAAGCTTTAATAATGAGCTCTATCAGAAGAAAACTACCAAAAATTCTAATCTGAAAGTCTCCGTTTTCTCCGTATCTTACCTGAATATTCTCGTCTTTGAGCATTTTGAAGAACCGATTACACATTCGAAACCAACGTAAACAGAACGAAGTGACGCACGACTCGACAACAAATAAATACGGCGCTCGCATCTTCAGATAACACGCGTTAAACTCGAAGGTAAAGAGATACCGAAATGAAATAATGTACTCGACGAGCTGTAATACTGACAGGCGTCAGATAGCAAATAATTGCATTACAACGCAGAGTTTAAAAAACAGTGCGATATGGGAATGTACAACAAGAAGAAACGCGAGTCAATAATCCTTGAAAAACTAAAAAGCGAAACGTAGTAAAAGAAAGAAGATGATGCCACTATGTTAACCATCATCTTTCCGCTTAAGAGGAGGTTGTTAAAGTGGAAGAGGAATGCCGAAGTCGTCCAGAAAACTGTTCCGACAACTATAAGAAAATTTCTTCACAACAAAACAACGATAACTATTTTACAAAAGCAGTCAGACACAAAACAGTCGTTAAATGTTTCCATTTTAAGTTACTCTATTTCTATTTTTCTTAAAATCTTAATATTCCTCTTGGGAAGAATAAATTTAATCCTTTAAGTCATGATTCCCGTTGCATTTTATATTGGCATTCAAGACATACTCCTCTTTGGCTATCAACTAAAATAATCAAAGCAATTCCTATAACTCAAACGCGATTAATCCTATCATAGAAGAGGTAAATTTTTAACTCGGGGCCGAACTAATTTTGGCGATATTTCTAGACAATATAGGATTACTTTTGGCATTTTGGCAATATTTCCAGACAATAAAGGAGCTTAATCCAACAACGCTAACAACTACCACTTGTGAAACTTTTCTATCGAATTTTGGAAAATTTGGTTGTAAAGCAACACGATGTACCAAATGAACTCTTGTTTATCCAAAGCACTGAAAGCTAGGGTCTATATTTACAATAATTTTGAGGATTAATTAAACAATATATTTTGCGATAAGATCAGCATCCATCAAACACAAAGTTTGCATCATTTTCATCTTTCAAGGCTACTGATAGTTATAGTAACTTTTCTACCTAAATTGTTCTTCTGAGAAAATACTACTGCACAGAAGGTAGGCTAATCAAAAAAAGAAATTATTGGTGATTACAAGGAAATGGGTTAGATGACTTGGCACGATAAAGTCGTGCAAGTAAAGTTCTGGCGGGATAGCTCAATGGATAGAGCAACCGACCGGCAATTGGGAGACCCGGGTTCGAGTCCCGGTTCCGTCAGACTTTTTTCATGTCCGTTTCTCCTTGGGTATTGGTGATTATTCAAGGCGATTAAGAAAAACTATATGAAGATGAAAATATTTTGTTTCTCTTTCGATGAAATGTTCATAAACAGTCAAATTTTAACCCTATATTGAATTTTTGTATGAGAGAAATTATTCCACTATCCAGACATATTTAACGAGCCATAATTGCTCGTAATCGACTCTTTGGATCTGTCTGCAAAAAAGTATGACATGAAATAGATGAATGAAGAAGATATTACGGGACGTTAAGAGAGACAGTTTTTAAAAGCCGACATTATGTAAAAGCAAGTCTGGCACAATACGCGTACAATTCCACTAGCTATGAAGCATGGACCAGTCAAAATGCCAACTGGAAGGGCGCCAGCAGGGGCCCGAAACAGACAGCTTGAATGAACAAGGGACAATAAGCATCGGATACGTGTCCTCAGTTGTTAAACTCACGTTTCACTGGATGAAATTTCCGCTTAGGGAAAAGCTATCCGTATTCCGACAATCGAAAAATGTACTCCAGTCTTCGACGGACTTTCTTGTGGTTTTCTTGTAACAATAAAGTCAATAGCCAAAGAAATGGAGGGTTCGTGTTGGGATACAAGAGATGAAAAAAGTAGCGATATCATCTACACCGAAGACGACTGATACAGGCGTATAATTTAATAAATCGTAAAAACGGACAAAGTTGTTTAAATATAATTATCGATAAGAATAGCGAAACCCCAAGATTGTGAACAGAATCTCTACTTACTACCATCGCAACTCCTAATGTCAAACAAGGAACTAGACGCGCTCTACCACACGCAAAAGCTACGCTTAGTCAGTACTAAAGTAAAAATAAGATAAATAAACTTAAACGTTACCTGAAAGTCGTATGCGATACTGTCATAAAAGGTAGGTCAGCCTAAGAAATTAACTTTTCCTAAGCAAGGAACTATTTCCTAAGCTACTATACAGCAGTAAATAATTTTCCAAATATTCTGATTTCTCATCTGAGCATCTGAAGTCATATATAAGAGTCGTCCTCCGGTCAGTTCCATATAATTTTCTGCTTGATAACCAATCACTCCCTTTAAATCATTCAGCAACTTTAGCCTATTTGGATAAACGGAGATGAAAATATCTCCGAAACCAAGACTCTACTTTCAACCCAACTTTTTTTCTAATCTATACCCCATCATTTAATTAAAGGCCCCAAGTTACTTAATTTTTTCGTATACCGAAAGGTCGTATAAGAGAAATAAAATAATCAACGGTGCGAGAGAATTATGTTGTCATTGTATTAAAAAATTACTATACTAGTATTATTAGTATTAGATCACATGACAATAAGTTAAGAAAAGCATTTTGATGTCAGTGAACAGATTTTTATAATATGATATTTAAATAGTTCGGAAGAAGCTATTGTTTTTATGACCTGATGTGAACATGTTGCATTTTTCCGGATAGCGATTTAAATACTTACATCACATTTCCAATATACATAATTTTACAGCTGTTTTGCAAAATTCGCGACCACTTCAGGAAAGAGAGATTCACGTTTAACCAAATTTTATCTACGGTAAAAAATCACAATACATCTCGACAACTCAAGGTTCGCAGTTTTCACTTTTTGCCGGCTCGACGCAAGCTTAGTGGACGGGGAAAACAGCTTCCTAATAGAAATTACAAATAGCTGTGATCTCTCATAAATATGTTAAAAACGCATCTATAATTTCAAAAAATATGAACAGAGAAACGAAAGTCGTCAAACCGTGAAAAGTAAGACTTTGGAACAGAACATAAAAAGATGCGCAAGTCTTTTTGTTCGCAAGTGAATGAAACGGACACTAGAATTTTAAATTTTAAATATAGAGAAAGATTTCCAAAATTTAAATCCTCGATATCCAGCTCGATTCAAATTCAAATAAATTCAAATAATTCTTTTTTGAAAATGGAATCGGTGAAATTGAACAGGAAGAGCCAATGACAGTTGTATCCCCATACGAAGATTAACAGTTCTGATGAAATCCTTGGTTTCGTTGTAAATTTGACGACAAAAAGGGCCTCCTGAAACTTCTCTGAATAAAATCTACGTAGGTGGCCATGATATTGTGGATATTCATGATATTACACAGATATTTACTTTTTAGAAATCTAAGCCCATAATATACTGTTCGAAATGTGGCAATGTGGTCCTATTGAAAAATCTTCATCTATTTAATTGCAAAATATTGTCAACGACACCTATTTCATTGCAAAACACGGAGTCAACTGTTACGTGGATAATTTATAACGCTACTCCGACGCAAGATTGGCTGACAGTACCAATGAAAATAGGCTCCCGAATACCCAAGTGGGCAACGCGTTCGACTTCAGAGAAAGCGATCCCGGGTTCGATTCCCGGAGGGGGCCTACGTGCGATATGACCTCAGCTATCGAAGCGTTTTTAACAATACTATACTACTACTATCACCAATCATAATGACTCTTCGAAGAAAATGAGATTCTTACATTTTCCGGAAATATGCTATCATCTTTCAGGAAGCCTCCTGATCCCTTGCCTTCTTCCTCACTCCGTTTCTAAAGGCACTCCATAGTTTAAACCACACATTGATTCAGAGGAAAACAAATGGCTGCTCACTAAATAAACCTGTTCCTCCATTAATTCCACAGCCGCGTCAAGAGCGTTAATACTGGCTTAAATACACCATCCATTCACTAAAATGCTTGTGGAAAAAAAAATCAGGAGACACCTCACTGTTCCCTCCGCCGTATCCCACTTAAATCCGCGATAAATTTATCTTCCATTCTCAAGATGAACGCCCACTCTCGTTCGTAGAATAACTCTCAGATCCCGTAAGATGTTCTCTCTCTCATTGTTTAATTTCCTCTGAAGGCGAGAACGATTCCTCAAAACGAGCACTGACATTGCCTCCCTTCCATCTCTGTCTACCGAGACACGTTCTCATCCACTGGCATTTCTACGAATAATTTTATTCTTCTTTCATTTCCCAATGAAATTAAAGCTACACTTTCTCGCCACGACCTAAAGAGTAACGATACGCTCCGTAGAATTATCTTCTGCATAATCCTGCACATTAGCCTCGGTGACATCATAAGCAGGGTAAGTTGAAATTACTTTTCCTTTTCATAAAGGTTCATAGACTTGAGGGTGTATTTTGTGAATGGTTGGGAGTTACCGACGAAAGGGAGTGGATACGAAACCCAAGGGCCATAAAGGTATTAAATGATTTACTCAATGAATAAATAATTTTTACTTTTATCACATGTATTACGGTTTAAGACGAGTGTATTGTCAGTGTAAGACGAATTAAAAAATATTTATGACTCAACATGAAATGAAACTCCAATATGCAACTATTTAAGACAGCATAAATTCAAACTGCCGCCGAAATATTTACTTTCCACAAATAAAATGGACATCTGAATAATACCAATACGGATTTTCTGAAAGAATTTATTTCACGTCAGATCGAGTAAAGATGACCGCTTGGCAGCATCGGGACGAAACCCTACTATAACGAAGCAATTTTAAGCATTCATTCAGCGAAATACAATTAAAATCCTCGTACATCGTAGAACACTGCATTCTAAAACTATGCACTACACTTAACTTAGAAGTTCATACGGGGAAGAATATGAATAATTGGTAGGCTAACTAGAAATACATTGCTAATTAAACATTTTCGGAGAAAGAATTTTAAAGAATACCCTTATGGGCTATTCTTAAGGTAACTAAGAATTCATAGCGTTTTCTAAGGACTAGGATTTGGGTCCATAATGAACAAACGGAGAATTCAAAATTTATAAAAATTTTGAACTATAGACATCTTAATGGTCGCCAACACATCTGCTGCATTGTTTCACTTCAGTGCGAATCGCTTGACTGGTTTAAATCGAGAAAGTTTTGGGTTTATCTACAGAAAAATATTTATACAATGATTTTCAAATGCTCTGATTGTATTTTGTAGGTACACATGTACTTCAAATAGCCGGAGAATCACATGAAATATTTTATTAACCATATCATGGCTAGATTTCCTCGACTTCCGCAACCCGTATTTCGTATACGTATTCTTGCATAGCTATTCTAACCCGCGGCCCATATCTGGGACAACACTGGTTTAGAAACTGCTCTACCAGTTGCGTTCAATCGATACGGTTATCGATACGAGCGCGTATCGGTCATTCGTTTGAAATTAATACATAAATCTATTTTCCCATTTGCAATAAAATTCATTAAACGCCGAAAGGCTGTAGCCAAATTGTTCCGAGACTTCACAGTCTGGAGTATGAACCCCACGCATTACTCGATCATGAAATGCTATGGAGGAAAACCGTACCATTAAACTGAATTCTGCTATATAATTCTGTACTGGTTCCTATTTAAATCACTAAAAGAGACCTTCAACATCAATTGTAGCGCGTTATCAGAGTAGGAAAAATCTGGACCATTCAGGCGAACTTCGTAACATCGTTAAACTAAGGATTGACTCCACTAAGAAGAAAATTGTGTACGATTTATACTCCAGCCTTCCGAGGATTACGACTCCTACAGACAATTCCGATTGGAATAAATGAATATAAATTGGATCAATCACAGCGGAGTGGGAATCCATGGTGTAACGACTGCAATGGGAATGACTTCATGAAAAGAGGGAAAACATGGCGGGAAAGCACAGAATGAATGATCTGAATAATTAATCTACAATAACAAACAAATAGTTTCGAATACTATTCATCTAGTTTAAAGCTTTATAAATTAACGCGATACATCACTGTTTCGAAAAATGACGTCTTATGCAATGAATTCTTATTAATACACACAGGTTCCTGCTTAATCAACGATGATAACTACGTCAATATACTGTTTATATAAAGTAACATCTAAACTAACAGTTGAGCTTAGTTACGAATTGTCCGGCGCACGAAGATTTTCTTCGTATTTTTTCGGATTCAGAAAACATGCGAATTCAGTAGACGGATTGATTGGAGGCCCATTTACTCGCAGATATGTTATTGACTAAAGGAAAACATTGTTTAGCATCCGGATTTGGAAGAAGAGTGTTCAGTGATACCTCAGCAAACAGCCTTACAAACGAATTTTCCAGCTAACGAGGATATTTACCGGTTTCTCTCGGACCAACAATCGGATGAGGATTTGACAAATGTTTTGATGGCTACTCGCGCACAATGTAGAACACAAAATTCAGAAATGGCAATGTCTTCATGACTGTCATTCTTACTTACCAATAGAAGAGAGCGATATATTGAGAATTTTTACGCGTATCCTAAGATTGGGCAACGTGTTGGAAATATTATTTCCGATAACAAATATGTTTCTAACGAATTACCTTCATCATTCGAAGTATCGCTTTATTTATTATATCCAAAACCTGTAATTTGGGCTCGCAGATAGCTAGCGCGTTAGCCTTAAGTGACAGTGGTCCCGTGTTCGTTTCCCGTTGGGGGGCGAAATTGCGATTCTCGTTGTGCGAAATAAGGTCAACTGTCGAAGTACTTTTAAGTACCATTATAACTCGTCGAAGTAATTTTAAGTGCCACTAATACCTGTAATTCCCCCATATTTCATTCCCCCGTCACTAGCCTAATATTCTTAATACAATTTATACGCCTGCCATGGGTTTTAAGAAAGGATTACCTCCCGACGAAGCGTAAAAGCCTGACAGCATGAAACCATGCCTTATCACCGCTACTAGCAGTATACCATCAAAAATCGTGCATGAACCGAGATGAAAAAAGAGAGATTCAAGTTATGAGTCACTCCGACTGAATTTGGGGAGTTATTTATTTTTTGATTGGACACGCTGTCGATAAGATGCGGCAAGGCATTAACCAGTCATTTCCTGTAGTTATTGCGTGACATAACGAGATTATGTGGTTGTCAAAAGTAGACTGATATATATATATATATATATATATATATATATATAT
>KZ308509.1:852368-897080 GCA_000376725.2 Ladona fulva
TACTTCCACTTTCTTTGAATTTGCAGGAATAACTAATTTCTACAGAATAGAATATCTTTCAGGGAACGCTCCACGAACATTTGCACTTTTTTGGTGTTTAAAAAAGGGACATGACACTAACGGTGTAGAAGAAACGTCCTTTTAATTCTAACAACCAAGTTCAACGTAATCTTCTTCTAAAAGTGTAGCGACATAAAGGAGAAATATGATTCTTTCCAAATATTTATACTCTTAAGCGAACTCCTGCGTACATATGTAATAATTGAAAGAGCGGTTCAGGTGATTTCCTTCAAGTTAAGGTTTCTTCAGTTTTTTCTCAGGCTAAATTTATTCGAATATCATTATTTTAAGAGATGTGAAAGGATGTACGAGGCAAATTATAATCAGAAAGGAAGAAGCACGGGAAGAACTAAAAATAGCAATTCCGATAGAATTGGATGCGTCACGTTTTATGGATGAATAAATCCAGGTTGCCTAACAACTACGATGTTTGATCAAACGGGAAACGAAAATTGGCAAGAGTGAATGATGAAAATGCAGCATGAGAGAATCTCAAAAGAACGATATTTTTGCAATCCACATTTGCCAGTCCTATTTTTAGACCCTAGATTAAAATTCCATTCCCCGTGTATATTCATCAAAATATTTGATTGATCTTCGGATGCCAACTGTCAATTCAAAATTTAACCCGGTGCTGACGTAACAATCAAACACGTAAAAGAGCGGGTAAATTTTTAATTTTCACATTAAAAAGGGTGGAAATGCTTTAATTGAAGCGAAACTTTCTACGTCATTAGGTATTAGTCCGCTGGCTAACATTACAACGACGAAATATGTAAAATACCACTTTTCATTTCCAAGAGTCGAGAGCAAAATATTGTAAACAAAATAGGAACGACAAATATTATTTTGACCTACTTTTGATATTCATCTGAGGATACTAGAACTGTTCTTAATTTAAATTATATTTTACGAAGACGAGAGCATTCCAAAAATTGGAAAAATGATGTAATACTAGTTGAGATACTGAGAGTTGCAAGGGTGTTCAATGAAATATTGCGTAAAATTACCTGTCTGTAAAATAATCAGGCCGACGCGACGGTACGTTGAAATTACTCTACCACTCTAACATTGGGGACCACGAGCTGAGAGAGGGGATTGAGGCTTGCTAGGCAAGATGAGGAATGAGGTAGTGTTGCTCAGTGACTGAGCCAAAATGCCTTAAGCGGAACAAGCTCACGTAAGTGAAAAACAACGACTCTTCGGGTAATACTTTTGGTAACATTCAATTAGAAGTGAGGTTCCCTAGGCAATATTTGCTCTTGCTTCTCTCCCAGAACCAAAATGGTATACGCGGAACAAGTCAACTTAAACGAAGCACAATGACTCAACGAGTAACTCTTTTCGTAGCATTCCATAAATAGAACTTAATAAATGCCATTATTCAACTTCAGTCACACCTCAGTAGCTTTCATATCATCGCAGCCATGAACAAACTTGAGACAAAAGCAAATAAAAGGTACATTCTTCTTTATCCTGTACAAAACTACAAATGAAAAACATTTAATTCATCAAGATATGGTGACAGTACCAAAATTTCCTATTTCTTCGTCAAGATTAATGAGAACGGCGTGAAAACAAACACCAGTACGATCGATTACTCTTATTCTCGATTTTAAGTAAACGGTTCGTTGTCATCGCGACGCCATATGAAAGTAGCAAATTTTGAGGAAATTCTGCGGTATCATGGTCACTTTTTTCAACCAGTAGAATACGTCTGTGGATTGCAATTAGAAATTTAAACGAATTAATCACGTTTCAGGCAAATGTACAATCACACCTCCTAGACTAAGAATAATTAAGTTACTCTAAAGGCTCTGTATCTTACGCTTACAAAACGTTATCAGTAGGGAAATAAAAAAAAACAACACCACTTTCTCAGGAAACTAGATCCTATTTAACATAAAAAAACCCTACAAAACACCATTTCTGGTCTTAAATATGCATGTTTCGTTTTTCATTCGAGGATGACGCTTATACGTCGAAACTGCTGTCGGACGTTGACGCGTTCCCCGTATATGATCTGCCGTTAACGAGGGACAAATTGTACATCGTTCGGAAGAACAACTCTTTGCCTTTAAAATGTTATTCATTAAGAGTCAATATCAATCTCCAGCCTAATCTGAGTCGATGTAAACGTAATCAAAGCACGGTAAATTTGCGAAAATTCACGACTGTTGACACCTTTGTGGAACAACGACCGTGAGTCACAGGAAGACCACACTTATAGCAGAAATGTGGTATACAGCGATTATATGTGAGGCTACCGGATAGCCAAGTGGGCAACGCGTTCAACTTCAGTGAAAGCGTGCCCGGGTTCGACTCCCGGTGGCGGCTCACGTGCGAAATGACCTGAGCTGTCAAAGCACGTTGAACAATACTACTCTTTTTTGAATGCTATGAATATCAATGTGATATATAGTAATATATCTACTATCAATGTGATATATAGTCCTAAAGAATGCTCTGCATTTCTGAGATCTGATCTTGACTTATTTAGCTTAAATGCTCTAACCCTAAAATCTATCACCTTCTACAAATTTTATTCTACCCAACTGAAATTTTTATATCGCACTCTATGAATGATTTTTTTTAAATAAGCATAAGTTTTCGTCCTTATTTTGGTTTTTGTGTGGTATTTTGAAGTTTTCTTATACATCATAGGATCTAGTTTCCTGTGAAAAAGTGTTCCTGTTTTTTTTATTTCCCCCATCGTAATGGAATATCACAAAGTAACTCGTCAGTAAGCTGAATTTAATAAGCAATATCGTTAAAAATTCCACCCTAAGTGAAGGAAAAATGAAAAAATAACGCTTTTCTGAATAAAAATGAAATGGCATATTTGGATGGAGCGATATTTATATCGCTTTTGAGTCGTCATGAGGTTGCAGTAAAAGGCTAGGCTGTTAAATATGCTACATGCTCTTACATTTTACAACTTTTTCAGCTGATGAAATTCCTTTCGCTGTATTTCGGGATGACGTAACGAATACGGATTTAAAGAGAAAGAAAATAAACGTACACACATTGGTGTGGGCCAATGAATACACAAGGAATAAACATGAAAAAGTCTTCTAAGACTGGGTATCAAAGCACGGATCCCCACTTTCCGAGTGGGTGGTCTTACCAATTGAGCTTAAAAATGTCGGTCCATTTCCGGAAAGCTTTGTAGGCCAAGGAGCGGTGACTTCGACTAAAAATGTTCCGCGAGAAAGCTCAATGGATAAGGCCACCAGATCTGCAAGTGGGAGATCCGTGGTTCGATTCGCGGCCTCGGAAGACTTTTTCAAGTCCGTCTATACATAGGGTATACGGATTTGGCTAACGAAGTCTTTGGAGGTTACTAGACCATATACTCATGCAAAAATGTTCTGAAACGACCGAACAAAATGGTTATCGATTGCTTTTTTATCATCGAAAGAAAAAGGACAGCATGTGGCGAAATTCACAAGCATTTAAAAATTTGGCAACTAATAAGAAATAACTATTCGGCTTATGAATTACTCCTGTTTTTTAAATAAATTCATAGCTATAGTTTTATTCTGTAGCTCGGGCGTTTGATCTAGAGGGCAAGGAGAAGACGAGATTTTTTATTCTTAGCTATAAGCATTTACATTAAGTCGTAAATGCATTTTTGAGAATATCAACATACATTACTTCAGAATTTTACCTTCAGTCCATGCTTACGCAACAGTAATGCCCCATCACCTGTCTATAAAGTACTCAGCTCGAAGGCCGGTTGGGGCCTCATCCCCTGTTATTAACTACGATGAGCCAGGAGAGAGGAATGAGGCTTAATAGGCAAGATGAGAGAGGTAGTTTACCCTTGCTTTCCTGACTGAGCCAGTATGCTATAAGCGGAACAGAGCCACGTAAGTAAAGCGTTATGGCTCTAAGAGTAATATTTTTCGTAGCTTTCCATATGGAGAAACCTTAATTAATTCCATTAATCAGCATCACTCAAACTTCTGCAGCTTTGAAATCATCCCTGAGATGAACGAGACTGAGACAAAAGTGGATGGAAGATACATTTTTCTCTATCTTGTACCAAAAGTAAAATGTAAAATAATTCATTTATCAAGATATGGTAGCAATTCATAACATTCATCAAGATATGGTAGACTCCTCAATATCTAATCGCTGTTATTTCCAACCAAGCCTAACGGTAATTTATGTGATTATTTTCGAGGTTTGATTGGTGGATGACGCGCGTATTTTTTAAGATACCATTTTTATCCCGGTTAATCAGTCCCATATTATGAACGAGATACTTAGATAAAGTGTACCAAAACTTCGGTCTTTGTTTTGGAAAATGAAATCTTTGCTGCATATAATTTTAAATTTCTCCAATACTTTAGATAGCTGTAATGAAATTAGAACGTTAGTTGAAGGAAATCTACGTCCAAAAAGTGAAAAATGGTTGAAATTCGAAAATATTTCGTATTGCGTATGAAGCTACAACGACTTGAAATAAAGAGAAAAGCATAGAATAGAGGCAGGTCATGGTTGGTGTTTAGGTTTGATATGATGAGGGAACTAAGCGATTGGCTATGAATAAAAGGATCTTAAGTACAGCAACAAATCTGACTTTGGATTGGTAACCCTTGACGATGACAGCCAGCCAAGATGACCCACTGAAACCCATTGTGATATTGAGGTAAAACAATAAAATTCTTTTAACCCTTTTCCTTCTCTCTCTAACCTTACTCTGTCCACCATAACCATTCAAATAAAGAAATTGGCTACCCTCACGTACTTCGCCGGCCTATTTGGTGTAGGAGTCAGCGTTTTAGCCTCGCAGCCCCGGGTTCGAATCTTGGTCAAGGCATGGTAGTTAGTGACTTCAGAAAGGCTTATAGTAAGAGTAGTCTCTTAAGACCAAATATACGCCTGATAAAGTTGTAATTATTATTGTTATTATTCAGCTACACCTTGTACAAATTTTTAAATTTAATATCATATTTTAGAGATAAACCATACATTTTTCTGCAGATTAAAAAACATACCAAGTTAACTACTGAGTCCGGCTTACTGGGAGTTAAAAAATATGAATTGGGATGTCAGAAGTCCGCATAATCTTCCGAAACACAAATGCGGCCATATGGCGACATAAGCTTGCGGACTACTGGCGCAGAAAGTGCCAGCTAAACAACCCGTCAACCTAGAAATAAATTTCAACCCTTGTGGAGGAAATTACAACGCTGGGACTCCATTTTCCACCGATGAGACACATAAAATAAAAAAGGGAATCAAAAATCCTAGAGGTTTGGACGGCGAAAAGAAGGAAGTTGACAAAAAACTGCGAAATTTCCTAACTCGAGCGAGCGGAGCTGTCGACGGAGATACTTTTATGGCATTAAGAGGGGGGACAAAAGAAAAGAGAAACATTTTCCGATCCCCTTCCTTTCCCGAATAATAAAGAGGAAGTCTTGAAAAATGCACAACTCAGGAGAGGAAGGGTCACACGTCGTATCGAGCCAGCCAAGGAGAAATAGAAAGGCGAGCGGCGTCTCATTTAACCGGCGAAGAAGCGAGACAGCTCCCATCACCCCAACAATGAAAAACCATCCGGGGGTCCACCCGTGCCCCTTGTTTCCGTCTGGACCCGTAATAAACCGTAAGAATAGCTCCAACACTGCCTTCCATCACCTCTAAACACCACGGCCGCGAGAGAAAAAAATCCTCTTCCTGTATAGCGGGGGATGGAAAAAAATAATGAATCCGGGCGCGCAGCAGACCAAAGCCGCCATGGCTGAAAATCCGAGAACGTCTACCGTCTGCTTAAAATCAATAACGCGACTCTCTCTCCATCTCTTGAACGTGTAACCTTCCCTCCCTCGCCTCCTCCCGACACCTCTCCAACCCGGCAGACTGCTGCCCATCCTCCCTCTGGGCACACCTTTCCTCCCCACCTTCACCCAACACTCTCTCCGTGCATCCTTTCCTCCGTTCCCACCCATCTCAATGTCAGCAGTCCCCTTTCCCCATGTGCTTTATTTCCCTTCTAATATTTACATTTACGTGTCCGCCCTGCAAGCCGCCAGTGGCGTGTGGCAGGGGATGTAATGACAATAACATCCCGAACAAACGCTATAGCATGGTTGCCGAACAAACGGGTCGCTGGAGCCGGACCGCCAATCTCATTGAAGTTTGGTAATAAATTCCTATCTCGGAATTCTTTCCGAAAAAAGCGCGGCATATCGAAAATCTTATGCGATCATCCTTTAAATTGTCCTTGTTTTGACTAAACTTAAAAGTCATTCGTGCACTGAATACCTTTTTACACTGTTTGCGTGTATAGTCATCTTGGCGCAAAGTATACAAATTCGTGGAACACCCGTTGGCCCAATTTATTGCACTAAGGAGTGTTCCACACATTTGCACCTCTATTTAACAAATTCATTAATACTAACGAAGACTAGTAGTATTGTCGACAGATGAAGTCATTTTGTACATACGGGTTCCAGACGTCTGCATAGGCCGGGTAAATCTAGAAGTCTATTGGGCTCGGGCCCGAGTGTAGTTTGGGAAGAAAAGAAATTAAGAAATTGTTCGTTCCCAAAGAGCTTTTTAGGCTCGTGCATAGGAACGGAGGCCTTTTGAAGTTGCTAACCAATGCCTTGACAATATCCACAGTCTTCTTTGTTCTATAAAATTTGTCCAAAAAAGATGGCGATCAGTAACACGAAAAATCTCACTGGTAAGTAGAATAAATCTGATTTAGATTGAAAATAAATTGTCGATTCAAACATTATCTGTTTGCTTACAGATTTACCGGTATATTTTAGTTTCAGTCATCTCCACTGCAGCCTCGACGTTTCTTAAGAAAATGTGGCATTGCTGACGGAATAATAGAGGTAAAGTAAATGTATTTATGCATCGCAACAACTGATTTCTGAACGTTACATTAAAGTTCGGGTCGGGCTAGAGAGCGATAATTTCTTCCTGTGTTCGGGCATGGTTGGGCCCGGGCTCAATTATGAACGGGCCGAAGATTTCGGTCCATGTTGACCGCTAATGCTCTCCCACCGCTATTCGAACCCGGGGACGCTTTCACCAAAGGCGAACGTGCTACCTACTCGACTATCAAGGAGCCTTACCGTCTACACCCTCCTGGGTAACTTATGCACTGATAGAATTTTATTCTTGTCTATTCCTATCACTGAAAAAGGTTTCTGAAGGACCAAAGCTGCAAATGCAAAGCCAAAAAGAGCAGAATTCATCAGTTTTTATTAATGTAAACTGCATGAACAAGAAATAAACGATGTTAAAATTAAAAGTATCGGTTTTAACTTTGACATTCCTATAACGGCCCATCAGCTTTCGGTAGATAGATATATGTAAATTACAACGTTATACTAAACGTAATAAATTACATTAGGAAATATATACCGGTAACAAGCTAACCTGTGGGAAGTGTACATTTCCTAGAGCGATTAAAACTTTATGTTAAAATATGACGTTCCACCATATTTTAGTTGATATGATCAAATTAGGTATTTCCTCACGGCCACGTACTATTTGGCGCAAACAATCTGCACCAAATTGCGCGAAAATACGAAAAAATCGTACGAGCCAATGACAGTCCAATTTAAGAGGGTCCCCAAGGGCCCGCGTTTGATTAAATTCCCAATAAGAGCCTTCGGCTACAAAGATACAACACTACTCTAAAGCATCGGTCGACCTCACGGACCTCTAAACTCACAATTTTGAATCCCGCGGACCACTAATATTGTGTTTTATGAAATGTGCAAGCATAAATAAAGTAAGTATCGTGAAAGTTACATTTTATCAACAGTAAATTTATGTTGACTCTCACCTACCTTGTGTTGCTGACACGAAGACAGTTCAGAATATAATAAAAGGCTTAAATAAACATAAATATTTTAATGATAATAGAATTTCTTCAAGGGTCATCAAAGGCCCACCGGTTGTATGTATGTATGGCGACCACTGTTCCTTAGTGCTCAGCTGAAAAATTAATACAAGTAACTGCTTCCGGCTATTATTTCCACGAAACGCTTTGCTGTTTTCTCTCGGAGTTCAAGAACGTTACAACTGGAATAACAAAACCAACTATTTCGTAGAGGAAACTGTTAATTAACTGTCGGTTAACTGTTTTCTTCCTTCCTACTTGAGGGACTTACTTATAGCCGAAATGCTGCTGTCGAAACTGAAATCTCTTCTGACATCTCATCTCTGCTCTACCCTGGACGCACGTATGACCCACATAATACTCTCATCGCTCTAGTGTCCATTTCCAAGGATTTTGATACCGTCTTCCGGAAAGGATGGAAGCTAGTTACTTTATGAATTTAGACTTTTAAAATGAAATAAGAAACCATGCACTGAGATTCCTCGGCTGAAAATGAAAACACACTTTTAAGCCAAAATAAGATTCGTTCCCGAATCCAAAAATACCCGTAAAGAGTGACGAAAAGGCATCACGCCCTCTAATCCTTATATTATAGTGTGTGTACGTTTGTTAGTCCGCCAAAAACTCGAGAGCCAGAAATCTAACGACTTTCACACTTTCGACGTGTATAAATGTCTCCCAAAATTAGAAAATACATATACTATTTTAATTCACCTGACCCCGGTTCGACTCCAGACGTTTAAAACTGTTTCCATAAGAAATGCACGTAAACCTCAAATTCACCGTTTGCAGGCTTCATTTCTTCTGAGAAATTAAATTAGAAAGAATAATCGTACGAAATCGAGACAAGCACTAAAAGAAGGTCAATTGAATACATATTCTTATTACGGTCGTGTGATATTGCTTTCGATTCGAAATTGCGAGAATTCTGATAAAATGCGGGAAAATTTTGTGAAATTTTGTGGTTGTAAACAACCGGTCCCCATGACGACGAAGCCGAAGAATTCTATAGTTGTAACCGAGCTTATGCATTTTGGTTCACTTTTATCGCTTGCAGGGTTTGTTTGTATCGCAAAATTAAATAAGAAAGAACGATGGCATGAAATCGAGAAGAGCACTAGGAAAAAGACTCTTAAAAAAAGAATAAAGATTCTTACTTTGGTCGTCGAATATTGCTTTCTGTTCAAAATTGCGTGAATTTTGATCAAAATAAACTTTTTCTAAAATGTTGTGGTTGTAAACAAACCTTTCCCCTGACGACTAATTCCATTTTTTAATCCAAACTCATGCATTTTCGTATATTCCCCGTTGAGAATCAACGTGTACTTCAGCTACTATATAATAAAATAATAAAAATAAGCATGAAACGACAGCATTCAATAAGTTATGGTAAATTACGGTTTCTTCTGAAGGGCTGACGGGATAAAAATAATTATGACGATACTTTGAACTCGTGGAAAGGAATAATGGAAGCAGAATGACTAAAACGTTGTTTGAGGAGAGCGTGAATTTAAATTAAAGGGTGAGGACGACCGAGAGAAAGCTGCCTGATTAAGGCGGTGAAGAGACGTTCATACGTGGCTCGCAGAGTTTAAATGAGCGAGAAAGGAGATAGGAAAGTATTTGGGGGTGTCGTGCATAAACGATGCAAATACAATAGAACCTGCTAATGTCATCACCTCCCTGTCGTTACCATCTGCTTAATGTGGCCAGTTTTGATCAGTCCTCGCCGAAGTAATATAAATTACATGTAATATGTTCTATGTGTAATGACCACCACTCTTTTGTGACCAGTGACCTTATTTGGGGAACTATCAACAAAATATACCTCGACCATAGCGACCAATTTAAAACAAAAACTCTTACACTCTAAATTCTTCCTAAAGTTCGCAATTCATGTTAAGTTTAAAAGGAAGATATTAAAATGGGTTTTTTTTTAATTTACTGATATAAGCTAACTAGATTTTTATAAAAAGATATAAAAATGAGTAAAATTTAAACATCATTAGACGGATTAATAAAATTAACAAAAAACAATGAAAAAAGTAATGAATTCTCCTTTGTGAAAACTCATGTCGTCCTTTTTATTGTTAAATCTAAACTTAAATAATGTGACCTCTCTTGAATGGTTTCGTGGGTGGTCACTTTAGACAAGTTTTAATGAAACGCATTTCCCCTAAAAGACTGCGTGACTGATGCGTAAGAAAAATCTAGAAAAAAATACGAAGAAAAGTAACTTTGTTCGCCGAAAGGTCAGGCAAATAAATATATTACCTGCCGACCTGTTCCAATGCAAAAATGTCATCACCAGGTCCAAATGAGCACAGAGAGCGATGATTTCACCAAGAAAACCTTTGGACATCGGGTCATCGCTTTGTTTTGAGTACTACCACGCGGGCTCATCGGAAGAGAATTCACCCATTACGTTCACTCACACGTTGTTGGGATTCATACTGTGAAAATTTTTGGTAGGAATGTATTACCATCTAACATGATTAAGAGGAGGATAGTATTTCGACTGAAAACGGCATTTTTTTACTTTTAAATGTCAGAAAATATACATTATGATGCATGTGTGGATAACAAGTATTCTAGCTACTGTAAAATACTGGCTGAAATAACCAGGGTTGCCCAGGTACGATAAATGTAGGGCAAATAGTTTTTAGCAAGATTTGTTTAGAATCCAAAATTAATTGGTGTTGAAGTTAAATATCCTAAAAAATGATGTAGCTGTCCTTTTACTAGAAAGTCTTCCACGGCATCAATTTACGGATTCGATTATACGGGTAGTTTTAAAGCCATTCATTGTTTTACGAGGGAAAATATGATCGTTAAACTTCCTAGCCTAAATTCAGTGAAAATTGCCAACCATCAATCACCGTGGATACTTTACGGGTCTACTTCTCCATGCAATCGAAAACCGCGACAAAATAAACTATCTCGACCCCTACGAAGGCATCAACCGTCAAGACGACGAAAACTTCGCAGATTTGATCTATTTTTGACTTATTTAGAGTCGCACGCTAGATTTATATTGATAGCATCGATATAAATCTTCAAGGAATTATTTCCTGACGATGGTATTTTCGATTTCGTATCGTCAATATATGTTTTATGTATTCTTTCTGCAAAATAAATACTGGGACGTGTCGGCGGATAGATTGTAGAACATTTCTTACAATATGTTGACATTTGATATGAACAAAATTTTGGTCTAATGTGTACACTACTGTGTACATTAAGCAAGATTTTTTTATCTCCACCATTCCATGGACGACTGTTCTAGAGAACACAAGGTAAAATTTATTTATTATTTATTGAAGCGACCCGGTGTTTGGCGTCTTAAGTTTTTTTCTGGAGGCTAATCATTAAACATCGGGTTTGAAAGGTTTTTCTGTAGCTTACAAACCACAGACCAAATAGATAACATAAATTTTAAAGCATTAAAGATAGGGAATATCAAGGTACACTGAGACTAACGACTAGGAACGACAGTTTCTCGGCTCATGCACCATAGCTAGCTGGGTTGCCATTTGCTTTTGGTGAGTTGAAAAACGGCATTTAGAACTCCTACTAACGTAACAAAACAATTATTTGACGTGCGAAAAGTTTCGGGATATTTTACTGTTAAACCTTATCTCGCATTGTTCCTCCATTTTCCATTAATCCATTGCTATCCGATCAATTAAAATCCTTTTAATCTATTGTCCAAAAACCTATTGTCGATCCTATTTCATCCTAATAGAGATGTTATTTTGGAGGTTGTAGGATTCTCGGATAGCTGAGTGGGCAAGGCGTTCGACTTCTATGAAAGCGGTCCCGGGTTCGATTCCCGGTGGGTCATTCTACGGGCGAAATGACCCCTGTTATCGAAGCACTTTTAACTACTGCTTCTTATTTACTTTTTTCTGCTTTACTTCTTAGTTTGCAATGATAATGATTTTTTTTTCAATCTTACGGTTATATTTTGAAATATTGGTGAACAGGGTTCCCAACAGGCTGTACCGCCCAACATATTTTTTTTACGTTCCCCCAACCGATTTATCGAGCGTCCATTAATTCTTGAGATATTCGAGTCATTACTTAAATCATGCATATATATATGCATTCATGATAGTGCTCATTATAAAGAGCATAATTGTGTAATATAGCATACTTTGCCTCTTAACTAATTAAATTCATAAATTTGTAAACTAATTTCTTCATTAACGCAGCTCCGTTATCTTAGTGCCCTAAGTAATTTTCTCTTCTCCCAAAGAAGAAATTTAATTAGCGGAAATTGTTCTGGCGAATCTTTATACAGCACCAAAGATATTGAGCTGAAACGCGAAGGAACTGTAACATTGAGGATCAGAGACATAAGTTAAATTCTTGGTTCCCTCACAATAGAAATAATAATATAAACAATTGGTGGGTCTGCTTATGGATAAGAATTTTATGGTAGGAACGACCATGGACATAAGCTAAAACTGTTGAAGCAGCGGACGAATGTGGGAAAATACTCCTTTTTAAATAGAACACTTGTCGAATGGAATAATTTACCCGATGGAATTTTTAATCCTTTCCCAGCAAATCACAGGGAGTTTTTAAAAAGAATAGGAAGATTGTGTGTTTTTGATAATGAAGTTTAGGTGGATTAGAGTATTTTACCCTGAAAAAGACATGAAAGATTTTAGACGTGGTGCGAGATTTATATGTTTTGTGAGATATTACTGTGCACTAGACGGATTGACTTGTGTTTACTTGTGTTGTGGTATTTTAAGAATATTTGGATTTGAGTTATGTTTGTTGTTTTTAATTTTTTATTATTCTCTTTTATTTTGTATTATACTATTGTTTGTATTTTACCCCTTGCCACCGGAAATTTTTTCCAATTGTAAGGTTTTTATAATAATAATAATAACACTTGAGTTCTCTGATTCTGGGGATTCTCCCTCATTAAGTCAATCATCGAGACCCTGCATAAGTTCAATCCACTAAAACTAAGAGTCTTCAAACTATTTCCCCGACCAGTCTTTCCTGACTCCCATGAAAACACTGAATATTATACGCATATACTCATGATAAGATCTTTTATATCCCTGTTCAATTATTTTCATAGATTTTATGCATATAATTTCACATACTACAAACTATTTCTTGTGTTCCTTTACGAATACTTCAAGGAAATGAAACGGATACTTCTCTTATTATCTCAGAGTCCATTTTTTAATCAACCGCAATATACCATCAATTTGCTACCTAGCCATAATTGCAGAGGTCAAAACTTGATTTTGGTGAATTTAAAATCATTGAGAATAGAAGGATTTTAGAAAAAGTTTTAGCAATATTTCCACGAGATGACATTAAACAACGACAAACCTCCAAGGAAAAAATGCGCCAACGAAATAGAACGGTGTAAGCTAATGGAGATTCAGTAAACTTCTCGAAAGAGCACTATCTTCCAAACGGCAAGAAGAGGCATCTACGAATAAGAATCTCATTCTCATTTAAGAAGAAAAGTCCAACATTAAAGGGGTATATACTCTTGGGTAGAACTGGCTTAGCAAAATAACTAGAGTTCAGGCAAATGAGTTTGGAGCATATACGTTCTAAAGTGTTGCATTAAAGCGATTCCGTAGTAATAATATCCGGAACATTCACTATCAACAACACCAATCAGAATTATTTTGGATTTTTAGTACTGATATTAATACTAATAGTATATCATAATAAATGGTCATTTCTATAAAAATATTCAAACGAACCACGCCTATTTACGTTTTCAATAAACTTCGAGTCAATTTCAAATACGTGGGCATACAAGGGTCACTTAAATTAGACTACCCTACTTCAATGAAATTATTCCGAATTTTATTACTGAATTTATGCAGATTGTTTCCACCAGGAAGCAAAAATGCTACAAACATCTTAACTTACATCGTTCCAGGGAAACATGAAAACGATTTTAAAAGCTATTCAGTGCGCAAGAAAAATACTTCTGGAGGAAATATGGATGATTTTACTAGCGATCATAAAATGACCGATAAATTACTTAAGTTTTCTCCCAATCGGTAGGGTCATGTGTCCTAATATTCTCTACTGAATGCCATCTCCTTCGTTTCCCTGTAACTTACCTCACCCTTTAAACATGAAACAACTTTTGTCTTTTTCTTCCTCTCTGCTTTTTCCCTTTGTATTCTACCCTATTACATAGTTTAGCAAACCCTCTCCTCTCAAAATTTGACCCATCCATTTCCTCTGTTGACGTTAAATTACTTCAATTAAAACCCTCTCTTCCCCGACCATCACTAGTAGGTCCACGTTTCATACCCATACAGCAAAAATCGATAAATTAATCCGTTAATATATACAGTGATAAGTGAGCTCCTTAATACCCAAGTGTGTAGCGCGTTAGCTCATGGCGAAAGCGGTCCCAGGCTCGATTCCCGGTGGAACCCATATATGCGAATTTTTTTACAAATCGACTACTATACGACAGATATTGTCTCAGGAGTATCTTTGTGACATTTTTTATTGTAATGAAAGGAAAATCCAATGGTAAGTTCTAATTAAAAATTGCCACAGGATTTATACAACTATACAGATAATCTTAAGAGATCGAACTAGTTTACCGAACTAGGGAAGGATTCGGTTTCAAACTTAGAGTGATCATTGTATGGGACAACCCTAATCCAAAACTCGAGCACATTCCAATTGAAAACTGAGGTCTACTCAACAGACACTGAGGATCCCTGATTGAAGTAAAACGAAAGCACTAACACAGGCGTAGACCATAATGAAATGTCTAGAAGACGAGTTAGTGCATCGAGCGAGAAGACAGCGTTCAAAAAGATGCGTGACGAAAGCCACAATGAATCTTAAAGGCACACACAACTCTTCCGGCATGTCATAGCGCCTAATTTGGAAAGTCAGAGGGTCGACATTCTTCTCCCTCGGCGACCAGTCTAGAGGTGTGACTGCAGGGATTTCCCACGATCTCAACCGGAAGCCCAAGATTCTCTAATCCAACGCGTCAATGTTGAGAAACGAGCACCTCACAAACCAAGGGTTGCAGTGGAAGAAACATTATCAAGTTCCACTTTTTCAAAGATATTTATAGGAAATTATTTTCATCCACAATTATTTTTCGAATCACTTAGTAGTGTCATCTTGGACACTTTCAAACCCCCCTATTATCACAAAAATATGTAAAAACGGGCTATTCCAGGTTTTTGTAGCAAAACATGGGATGAGATTAAAGTTTTAAGAAAGAATTCACTGCAGGCCTTTTTGAATTGAAGAATTGAAGAATTTCGGATTCGAAATGCAATTGATACTTAAAATTAGAGCCACCAAAAATTCTTCAGCAAATGTTTGTGTATTATTGCTTAGCTTATAATAAACAATATTTTAATGATTAATTTGTTTAAAAAAGCATTAATATGCATTGTATTTTATCCGTAGGACCTTGCTGCATACTATGGAAGAAATCGCTGTAAAGAGTACTATAATTATAAGTGATACATTTAATTCTCAAATGAAACAGAGAACTTTATCTACAGTTTCACCACCAAATCTTGTCATATAAACAAAGGTACAAACAAACTTGTACACAAATTCGTATTGAAGACTTGCAAGTAAACAGCAATGACTAGTCACACACTCCCACAAGCACTCATAAAACATTTGGCTGAAACCCATTACTGGTTTGATGATATTAATTAAAACCGGAATAAGTGGGGAAATGAAAACAATCCAAAGCATGATGATATCAGCAATTTGCAACATATGAAGAGCTATTCAGAAGTTTGGCTATTAAAGTGTTCATGAGATGATTGTTGAAGAAGGCACTTAAATAAGGAAAAATATTGTGAATATCCTTTTAAAAACAATGTGTAATTTAAGGTGGTATTCTTCTGATATTTAATAATGAATGATTTTTAAGATACAGAGAAATGAAAATAACCATAAAAGGCCCTTATGACATGCCCAACCTACTTTTATTATTGTAACCTCCATAAATAACTTTTAATTGATTAGAATGTAAAGTAAGTTTTTACCTTAGGCAAAATTTTGAANAAACTTTGGAAAACAATGAAAAGGTGTTAAGAGTGACTGAAAATTGATACTTCAACTAAAACCTATAAATTCAGCAGAAATAGAAGAATTAAGAGACAATGGAATACATTAAATTCTCTTTCTTAAAAAAAAACTGCTACCCAAAGAAAAACAAATATCATAAAACTTTATTGTAAAACCTTTTTCACAGATGACATAAAATGTATGGGAATTCAAGTCCTACTTTAGCACTCTATTTGTTATTTTTCTCAAAAAGTAAGACACCATTAAGTAAACAAGCATCAAAATTATTCAGAGGCACTCCTTTTAATTTCCATTTCCACTCTCCACAGTTAACTATCATCCCAAGTCAACATCAATTCTATTATACTCCATAACTGTATTTTTATTACTGAAATTTTTTTTAATAAAATCGTTGAATACTTTGTTACACTAACAAAACATTTCTTCCTTTTTCTATATGGAAACTATTTTGACATGAGTTATTACAGACCAGGATAAGACAAATTTATAACTAAACAATCAAATTACACACGTCTTAAATATATGATTCACACTCTTGCTGTTCTGACATTACAAAATGGAAAGCTTTCAACTGGAATAATAATTTGGAATGCTCGCCACAATAGGTTCCTTAGGATGCTTACATTTCTAATGAAGATAAGTTAGACATACACCTTATGGGTACAGAAACTGAGTGAGAATGAGAGTAAAAAATAAAATACAATAATTACAATAATGCAATATACTGTAATACATAAAATACAATAACATATGCATAAATAAATATTTATTTATTTATGCACATTCACTTATGAATGCAAACTATGAAAAAATCCTATATAATTTCTGGACTTGACTAAGACAGCTGAATTCAAAATGAGAGTTCATTTGAAAAAGTTTTCAGCTGGTAAAAATTCATATCATCAGAGTATATCAGAGAAAATTTAGGCATATCAGTGAGTGATAAATGGATTGAAGATTAAAAATTTGAAAAGTTTGACAATGTATGATTTCCATGATTACAAAAACTGTTTTTCACAAACTACATCAATTAGCAATAGGAAAACTCATGTAAAAGTTACATTACATAACCAATGTATCTCCTCTAATAACAATTCTTCATCTGAAACTTTCTTCTGTAAACTTAATATAATAAGTTTGATAGATACATCACATAGAAAATGACGCCACATCTATATCATACTTATTCATTACAACCTACATTTAAATTAATAAATGGGGTACTTAGGTGATGGATAAGAAAGCAAATGAAAGGTTCCTTGAATGCAGTAAAGGCTAAACTTCAAATTCTTTTTTATTTTGTCCTCCATGACTGAAATGTTCAGAATTTATTTTTAAGTCCACTATCAGATGAGTGACAGTAGAAAGCCAATGTAACAACAAAATTCACACTGAGTAATAGGTCAAACTTTCAGAAAGTTCTACTCTTGGAAATTGACTTATTTCATAACCAAATATTACAAATGAAATTAAAATGAACAAAGCTCTAAAGAATTCCTGGACAGCATTTCCACAAAAGGTAAATAGGTTAAATTTTAAAAAGTATAAATGAACCACTTAGTGACTGAATGGCACTAATAATCTACTATCAACTTGATCGAATTATGTTACTTGGTATGATCAAAATTGTTTATACAGGCCTGACATAATACTAAACCATATAATCCATTTCTTAGTTAAATGCAACCAGATGAACAACCACAATCTTACAAATATAAAAAATTGACAACTGCAATAATTACTGACAGGCTTGAGATAATTATTTGAGAATCTTTTTGGGAATTTAGCAGATTGAACAACAAAATTTAACTTGTTACTTACAGCCTTCTTTTCACTTTGTGTTTCTCTTAGTACATATTATAGATACCAATTTGCAATAGATCATAGATACTAATTTCCACCCCAACAAAATATATGAAAACTTTAAATTAATAAATCTTCAGGCATCATTTCTCTTTTTATTTACAATAATTACTACTTTAATCAAACAATAACTATTGTTTCTAAGCAATTAGCAGTGTGAGGAATCCAAGATGATGCAACAGGTGTTTCCATCCACTAACCAACTGAGCATAGGAAATAGATTCCTGATCTATCAAATTTTATTAATGCCTAATCATGACTTACTAATAAAGTTAAACAAAGTTGATGCAAGAATTTGGTGGAAATATGGGACAAATGGATAGTGGACAGAGTCCTAAGCATTAAGATGAACCAAGACTACGTACACTGCAAGATGTATGAGACAAGTAAAACTCTTTCGCGAGTAAAACAAAATTAAAAATATGCTATCGTTGATCAACTACGGGGACACGTATCTTTATTCGTGAATCAGTATTGGCGAAACTATACAATTCTGACGTTCCATACATTACGGAACTCCTACACATTGGATTGGATAGGTTCAAAGATAATAACAGAATAAAAAATTAAAATAATGTAACCGACTTATAAGCCAGATGGAAACTTAATTTCGTTGAAAGTTTTACAATTAATTAAATCTCCCAAAGATGTACAATGGGTAAAAAAATCAATGATTAACTACAACAATTAAAGAAGCGGAATAGAACTCACCTCGCCTTCGCCGTCGTAGTAGATCAGGAAATATTTCGTTAAGACAAACCACCGTTGTTTATAATTGATTGGAGTGAACCGTTTCTTATTTTGAGATCTCTTTATCATGAGACCTTGTTTAAGTACTTCCTCATTTCCATCTTTCCCGGCCATGCTTCCAATTTTTTCTTTCATAAGATGAACCTGGAAAAAATTAAAAAGACGCAGATTACAAGTAAATGTCTGCCTTCTGGGTTATTAGGTTTGCAAACATTTCCTGGTTGGGAAAGGCATATTGTCAACGATAAAACGTCATAGAAATGTCACAAGTCCTCTGAATGATTTATAATAAGTATGAAACCGTAAAACCACCCTGAACTTTTAAATTGATAAGAATACAACTGAAAACATGAGTTAAATAAAGGAAAATCGGTACGTCATAATTTGAGAGTGATATATACCTTCCGATTCTTTATTTGAAACCGATAGTCAAAAATGACAGTTGGCTTACCATATGCATAGTAACTTTGTCAGGATATGCAGCTAACCCATAATAGTGAACACATCCCTAACTCAATGAACTTCATAATTATTTCAAACTTGACGTATGTTCCCTCAACATGTCGAAATGGAGACGGCCCATATTTACTCAGCTGTTAATGTAAGGTCGCTTTAAATCTGGCCACAGCCGAGAGAGGTGCTCAAGTCGAAAAATCTGAAATGTGTTGAACGTCAACTATGCTCAGCGCCTCAGCGTCTACTCTATGATGGATTATGTGGTTGTGGAACTGAGATATTTCTAGTAATTTACTCTTTCGTGGTGTAAATAGGGTTTCGCTTCCTTTATTGTTGATGTAATGAATTAATAGATATAGTATTCATGGCATCGGAACCAAGTCAAGTCAGCTCTCTCCCTCTTCCACCTGTTCAATACATAAATCAGTATACTGATGAAAACATTCGAAGAGGGCGAGCTCCTCGCCCTCCTCCTTTAATCCATGACACTTATTCCATGTTTGGGAATTCCTTCAATGCTGATGATACGATAATAAGGCCACTGGAAAGTCAGGTAACCCAACAACATTCTTCATTGATACCATACTGAACATGGGTAATAGAACTTGAATTTAATGAGCGGTGTTCATGCATTTCATAGCTTAACAATTCCCAAGATTGGACTTTTAATTGTTGATCTTTTTTATCCAGAGGAAAGTCATTCGATGAATTGCTGTGACTTTTAACGTTTGTGTTTTGCCTCTCATGTAAAAGGGTATCAAGAGATTGTATCCTCTGCATTTTGACCGTCGCCGAGAGCTAAGGAAATTGAATCATTCTCTTCTGGTTAATTTTTTGGATCTGCTTGATTTGCTGGTTCAATGTCCAGAATCGCCAAGGAGAGGCGAGAAGGTGGAAGACTTGAGCCTACTTTTCATACATATTCATCATTTACTGAACGAGTTCCGACCGCATCAGGCAAGAGAAACTCTAAGAGTAATGATGGAACTACAAAAAAGACAAAGGACAGAAACAGCACTTCGATTTCAGAAGCATTTAGATAAGGTGAGACATATTAATGGCTGGAAAGAAAAACTACTGATGGCTATCCATGTTTTACGTTTCTTTATACTGATTGCTTTATGACTTATTTCATCTTAAATTATTGTACCTTTTACTGAGACTATAAACAGTGCCTAACATGTATGAAACCATGTTTTAGTTTGAATTCATTCATTTACCAAAAAACTACTTAATTTTATCCCTAAATTTATTTGAGCTACTGTTACATTTTTCAATGCTCTGGTGACGATGAGAAGACCATTTTTCTTTTTCATATGCTCGTTTTAGAATTAAAAATCTTACCATTTCTTCATCCAGGTGATGGAAATCTTGCAACAAGCGCTGCAGATGCTCCCAGATACTGCCGATTTAGATTCAAAACTAATGGTACCCACCGAAGCATTTGAAGACATGGACTGCTCCAATCCAGATGATACTGTAAATGAAGCATGCAGTGGACTGGATCGTCTTATGTGTGATATAATTGATGCCCTGTAGTGTTCAGATTAACTGTCATTTTTTGGTGTCGTGCTTACCAGAGTCACAACTCACGCGGCTGAAAATGATTGTGTTCCAGATGGTGTTCCTTATTTATAATTGTTTCATTTATGGATTTCCTTTTATTTTACGTGGAAGAATACAATAAATAACTGAAGCTATTTAGAAAATGGTTTGCCTTATTGTTGATAGCAATCAAGAAGAAAATCTACGCTTTGGTGTTAAAAATGGTCTGCATCTCGAATACAATGTACGGAGAGTAGAATACGTGAGCGAGAAGAAAGAAGGTTAACCATTCTTCAATTATTTTTAAGCGGAATATGTGGCACCATGTGGATAATGTGAGGCTGGGCAAGGGAAAACATTTCTCACTGCCTGCTGGGAGTTGACTAGAAGAAACTAACCCAAATGTCACTGATACTAATCTTATTAAAAGAATATGGCTTTCCGAAAGTGAATTATGTAGGATTATGAAATTCATGTGAAAGCTGAATCATATGCTACATTTCACTCTTTTAATAGATGAAATTTCATTTACCAATTCTTAAAATAACTTGGTTATAATGGACAGTGGAATTCATTCGATCAAGACTTGATTCCCAAAACCTCCTGAACTGCTTGAGTAAGACATGAAATTGTCGAATAAGCTCTGACAATAATGAATTTATTTGCGATGTCTAATTTCTCTGCTTTCCTACCCAGGTTGTGAAAACATTTTCTATCGAGTACCCACTGAAAAAATCAATCTGTTTATTGTTTGGCCCAGTGGATATTTCTACATGATGCTCATAATTATGAATTGAAAGCCTTGCTTCATTATCATCTGTAATACTTAAGAAATGTTTGTTATCTGTTACCATCATCCATATTCCCTCCTTTGTGATATATGCAGCATCTCGGGTAATTCCAGCATTTCACTCTGGTAAATTTTTGATTAGTTGTTCTCAATATGGATAAAGTTGATCTTTGTCACCTACTTTATCTCTTCTAAATGGAAATAATATTAGCATCGTTAGTTACAGGTCAAAGAATTATGAAATACTATTTATTTTGATCAAAATGTTACCTATCTATCTGCTGTCTTCAAACCTGGAAATGGTTTTCAGCAGCACCTGGATTGTTCTTGCGCTTTCCTCTTCATTTCTTCACATCAACCACAAGGTCCTTAATTATTTGCTGCATATACTGGAGTCATGGTCTTCCTCTACTTTTCTTTCCCTTAATGTAACCTTCTAGCAGAAATTTAAGAAGCGCTGATAAATGGCCTTTGAGACCATCTTGGTATTTTAAACCATCTCCAAAGCTGTCTTTCTTCCTCAGTTCTCTTTCAAATCCCTGTCTATGCTGATCCATCATATCCTCAACATTTTCCTGCAGCACCAAAAAAGTTGCCTAGTTTTGATAAAGAATGTAATTTTTACCACACTGCGTGAACTATTTAGTATCAATTAACTGTGGCTGCATCCTGAGTGATAGGTCAAAGTTGATTCAAGCAGGAAGGATTCTCCTTGAAAAGGAGCATCCCTTCATTCATCTCAGTGGCGTAGTGGTAAGCCAGCTAACTTAGCAATGCCAAGGTCCCAGGTTTGAATCCTGGCCAGGGCATGGTTGTTTGTGTTAGTCTTTGCAAGATTAGTTGTAAGAGTGGTCTCATTAAACTAAAATTCGCCTTAATAAAGACATGATTATTATTATATACCTGATTATTATAAAATTTACGGTTTTGAAAAGGCATAAGGAACTGGAGGTTCAAACATAAATGAAACTACAGGAAATGAATGGGATAAATTTCAAAAGTATTTCCCTTTTAACACTTAAACGTGTTAGGAAATCTGAAGACTCTTAAATGATTAATCTCTAATCATGTACAGCAGTGCATAAAGCAGTGCTCAACTGTTGTCACAATGGGAACATTATGCTGCTGTGGTGAATTTGGTGCACAATAATGCTATGCAACAATCCCCAAACAGTCAAGAAAATTCAACTGTAAACATAAAGATTCATGACTTCTCCAACTTTTAACACAGACTGAAAATTGCTAAAAATTGAGGGCATGTTACAGAAAAGGTATTAATAATCTCTTGAAAAATACTAAGGGCTAGAAAAAAAGCAAGAAGAAAATCAGCATAAGCAATTTAGTTAGAAAATTAACCAGAATGCTACAGTAAATGAGGTAGATTGTCCAAGACCAATAAGATTTCAGATGTACACATCAGTAGAAGAACAAGAGCTTCAGACTATTCTATCATATGAAACCTATGAACGACTATCAGGTATGCTGTAATGATGTCTGGAATATTACATAATTGACTAATTGTCCATCTTTGGGTCTGAATTCTTCAAGGTTAAGAACATTTTCAGAGATATATTTGTAAGAAGGATAAAAATCTAGCAATATAAATTAAATCAAAATATTCTATAGGAAATGCTATTATGCTTAATTAGTTTTAGCCCAACTGCTAATGCATAGGGTACTTAATAGAGATTTAAATTTGATAAAGGGAAAGATTTTCTACTGTAAAACACTCAATGGTGGTAGTGTTGTTAAAAGTGCTTTGATAACTAGGTCATTTAGCATGTGGATCCCCACTAGGAATCGTATCCAGGACAGCTTTCACTAAAGGCAAATGCATTGTCCATTTGGCTATCCATATTGTGAATTATTACTTTCAAACTATCTACAGAAAAAAAATGTTTGATCTCTTGTTAGAAACCAATTCTGCTTGGTGATTATGAAAAAATGTATGTTGTCTAAACATAGAGTTGAATCTTCCACTACAATCACTCTGATACAGATATCTGATAGAAAAGGTTTTACTAATTTTGCATTTGAGAATATTAATGAACAGCTAGTTGGTAAGGCCAAGGACAATCATAATGCAGAATTGTTAGTTCAAAACGATTGGAAATTTGATTAAAAAAATGACTTATAATCCTATCTTGCTCACTCCAAAGAGGTAATTAATTCACAAAGATTGTCATCTGGCAAGTAAACTGGGAAATTATTTTCTATCACATTACCTACAAGTTCCCTAAAGTGGACAACATAATTTCAAGTTCTAAATGGCTATAGAGGGAAATGTCCAATTAGATCAAAATGATTGATTTCTTCGTCAAACAATGAAATTATGACAATACTAAAAGTTCATTACACCAAACAGGATTAATACCTTTAGGAATAATGTTGTACATATTTTAAGAGATGAATGGATTTGCTGTAATCTTACTCATCAAATAAAAGTAGCCTCTTTTCAATGGTTATTTTTTGCTCCTAAATTTATTTTCTTTCTTAGAAAATAACAAATTCATATATAAATATTACACAGAAAAGAGAGAATTTTATTTATGCCAAAAATTATGCAGGAAAACAGTTTAACTAAAATCAATGCATCACCTTTGAAAGCATTGCAAAAAAATTGAAAGGTTACCCAAATTTTCCATCAGCCAAATGTTTTACTGTTCTCATAGAAAACCCTAATCCATCAACAATCCAAGAACAGAACTGCAAATTATTGATAGCAATCAGTACTACATCACAAAATTCTGAGCGTGGTAGTCAAAATTATTTACTATATCAATTGTGAGATGAATTAAAATTCAAATTAGAATAAAAATTATTACTTCTGATTAGATTGTAAGTTATCACCTAAACACACCTAAAATAGCTAGTAAGCTTTGGGCTACAATAGGTACATGCAATTTTACAATGCACAAGGCAGTAATATACAGTAGAACCTGTCTGTATGACCACTTCCCAATAGCGACCAGTTTTTAACTGTTCTTGCAGTTAATGAATTACATGCACTATTATTTTGCATTAGTGACCACCTATACATGGAAATATAAACGAGATACACCTCCTTTAGAGTGACCAATTTAAAGCAATAACTCTTGCATTCTACTTTTCTCTATGATATTTGATTTCCAAAACGTTTTGTTTCACGTTACACTTCAAAGGAAAAACATTACAAAGGGTTTCTCTGAAAATATGCTCATTCCATTTGTAAAAAGATGCAAAAATGAAGTCAAATGACATTATATTAATTTATAAAAAATATGAAATTAAATTTCTGTCTTTGTGGAAACTGATCAGGTTGTCATTTTTATCGTCATGTCAAATTTTAATTACTTTCTCAATTACAATCTAAACATATTTTTTCTTGAAAACAAATTAATTTTAGTTTCTTTTTTTTAGTTCCTTTCAGTAAGAAAAATTCTCCTGACATCTAACAACTTATTTTGCTAGAGTGACCACTTATGGTCCCATGAGTGGTCACTTAAGACAGGTTTTACTGTAAATATAATGCGCTTTTATGAATGAAATTTACTGTGTGGGCTCTCTTGATTTAATAATTAATTTTATTTATCTATAAAAAGGTTATATAGACAATTTATTCATAACTACAATGTTTATTTAGACTAGAGAATGTTTACGACAACAAAAAGTTTGTGCATACATTAGCAATGTCAAGCCTTATGAAGATTGTACTAATGGCTTTTCATTAACAAGGCACACAAAAAAATTAGTCTGAATGATGCTGATTTGAATTTAACAAAAGGAATGATTCAATGATAAAATCATACATAAAACTTGTAATGTGTCTATAACATTTTTCTAATAATTAACTTTTATTCATACATTATTGTACAAACATACAATCCAATAGCTATTGCTCATTTACCTATTACAAACACTAAAAACTTACCAATGCCAAGGAAATAATGGTTGCAAGAAAAAAGAATGAAATAGCATGCACAAGAAAAAAAATGCTGTGGCTCCTTTCAATCTTAAGTATATAAAAGTTGTTCAGGCTCTAGAAGTTATAGAAATATGTATTAGTCAGGAAGGTAAATCACCATTAAGGTTGCCTGAAAATAGTTAAAGAAGCACTATTTGATTAATTTATACTCACCTGTATTCAGCTACTATGGCTCGACTCTTGATATGATACATTTTCTGAAAGAGAATTTTTACATTGATCTAATTCTTGGACAGTTAAATATTAGGGCCCATTTTCGCCAATCATGAGATGAACAGCTAAATAGATACATCTGCAATGATTAAAATCAGTTTTGTTGATAGTGACAGGAAAAACTACATGGCAGCAACTGCAAATGAAAGAAAATATATCAAATTCTTTCCACGGAACAATGGTAGTTATATCTGTAAATCAAAATATAGTCAGTATTTTACAGACAAAACAAATGTAATGGTAAAATAGTTGAAAATCACTTGAGAAAATAATCATGACACTACAGATATCACGTTCAAGGGTAGGTAATTATGTTAGGTAAACTGCTATCATGTACAATTTTGCTATTGTCTATTACAAACATTAACAATTTTGATAGCATCTTGAATGATTTTTGTTCTTTCTATAAACCATAAACAACAAAGTAAATTTTTTTACAATATTCAAAATTGCCATCGTGCCTACAGCACATGTCATGGATACAAAAACTGATAACAGTTGTTGACAACTTATAAAGGTGTACCTATTAGAGACTTGAACTGTCCCAAGAGTAAGAACATGGTCCAATTGTGACATGAAATAATTCCACAAATTCTTTTTAAGAAAGCCAACTTTTTCAGGACTTCACTCTTTTCCCTTCTTGATCGCTGCAGTGTTAGAAATATCAGATGGCAGGGATTCGTTCACATTGTCAACTGTTCCATGAACGAAAATTCAACAAAGCCATAGTTCTGAGGCTTCCAAAGTCACTCAAATTCAGAGTAATAATGTCTGGTTATACTGATGTATGAGGAAAACTTTACAGAATGCTCACAGACAACTACACTGCCATATTATCTTCACTAGAAACATCCGAGCATCTAGATGATCATAATGCTGAAACGCCAGATTTTAGGCAAATTTTCTGCCTAATGATACAATCAAGCATGAAGAGACAACACTCAGTAACCCCTTCTCCACCCACGACCACCACGGTTACTAAATCCTCCTCTTGGTCCCCCTCTGCCTCTACCTCTTCGAGGAGCTATAAAAGAAGAAATGTTGGTAATAAATAGGGCAACACCTATACAAGTACATGTTGCTTGATAAATTCTTGGGAAAACGAACTTTGGGTTAGGAATAATCAAAGACAAACTCAAGGGTAAACAGAAGTGAAAAGTATTGTGATGACTGGGACTTGAACCAAGGCAATCTAAATATGAATGAATACTTAGGAGACCTGGCTTCGAGTCCCAGTCATCTCAATATTTTTAATAATTTTAATTAATTTTTAGGTTTTAAGGTGCACATCTCACCCACATATGAAGTGTAACACCTTCCCCTAACCAAAGACCAACAGTTTCGAAAGTTAAAATTTTCTAGTTTCAAATAGAGTGGAATTTAAGACAATTTGGAAAAAATTACTAAGAAAAATTGATTTTTCTCTAAGATGAAATATATAAATCGCAATGCAATAACCAAATAAAGTAAAGATAATTCCTAAAGAGAAACAGGCATAAAAAATCTGACAGATCTGATCGGTTGCTCTACCCATTAAAATGAAACCACACTGCCCTCTCAAGACTCCTGAAAAGCATGTCTAAATGTTGTCCAAATAGCTTAATAGATAGAGCAACCTACTGGTAATTAGGAAATCCAGGTTTGAGTCCTGGTCCCATCTGACTTTTTTCATGTCCACTTCTCTCTTCTGGGAATATCCCTAAGTGCACACCTTCACACAACAGTCACTTTAGCCCCTTTTCTTTGTGAAAGTGAATTTTTTTATCTTATTAAGAGCTAATAAATATTGAGGTTGATGTAATAAGAACCAAATCTTCTTAGGCAGCATTTCCGAATTTAATTTTATCATAGAACCCTTGAAACTTATGAGAGAAGCTGCAAAATCCAGTGAAGCTTTTTTTTGTTAAAAATTGAAATTTTAAGCACCTGGATAATATCAGAAGTTCGCAAAATCATTCTTTTTGATAGTACTCGTTCCATTCTTTAGAAAAATTCTGCAATATAGTTTTCCTTCCCTGAGGACAGTTTGAATTTGCACCTCAGTCTTCTTGCTGAACCACTTGTTTATACTTCACAGAATACCTTATGTGAAATACTGCTCTGGGAATAAAGAAGACCCCAAACTGGATGGCTTTACTTCCTGTAGTATCTTTTGCCTGAACATTGAACATAAAACATGTCTCGGCAGCTGCAGTCAAAGTGTGTTCTCAATATTGTACTAAGTTACTAACCAAGATGGTTTTTCAAACGTTTTGTAGAAGGTTATGGATTTCAGAATTTTGGATGGATTATACTCAACCTGTAGTAGAATTATCACATTAAATAAATAAGGTGGCTGCTTAGGTAACTCTGGTGGATTAATTTTAATATAACTGGCAGACTTTTAAGCAGCACATTTTTAACATTTACAGTTCTCAAATCCCACATATTCATGACATGGCTAAAAATGGGCAAGGCTGTACTATTTTAACTATTTGCAGAAATAATATTTTAAATTGGCCAACAATTCAAACAGTCTTAAACTAAGTTAGTCATGAATTTAATACTACGACAGGCTATCGAGAAAAGAAAATTGGGTAAATAATGATTATATTTTTCAGCACCACATATAACAAAGAACAAGGCTGATTTTGAGGGCCATTTGAGGACTCCATGGTGAAGTAAGTCCTCAAAATTTAAGTATTTTACCCTAAGAGGAGTCAAGATTCAAACCTTGGAAAGACTCATACTAATTTAAGTGGCCCTAAAATTTAATAGTTTATTCTGTTTCCTTGCAAGAGAAAGTACCAACAATTAAATGCCAATTAAGTCTAATTTAAGGTTATTAATTATCTTTTCCTTTATTCCACAGGCACTTTTTCATTAATTGCAAAATGTAAATCTTTTAAGTTATGATAGACTAAGTACTGGAACCTACCTATCCATTAGCACATTAAGAGAGGATAAACAATGAATTTTCTGAGATATGTTGCAGGAAGATACAAACTTGATAAATGGACCTAGAGTTGCCTCTATCTTAAAACATCATTAAACTTTTATGAAGTACTTACTGTAACTTGAGACTTTGTTGCTATACTTTCCACTGGGTGGCTGATAAATCTCTCTCTCACTCTTAAGGTGCTTAGAATTAGGAGATTCTCCAAATGTAATAGGCGTGTGCCTCTTCTGTCCAGCTGCTGGAGCTGCCTTTTGCTAACAGGATGAAAGAATAATTATGGTTTTGATGCCAATAGATGATACCATAAAACAATTGAACATTCAGAATATGGTTATTTCATCAAAGGATAAAATGTAAATAGACTTACATTTACAGGAACAGTAGGCTTCCAAGAAAGGCTAATAACACTTTTGTAACTTGGGGGACTATGAAATAGATCCTTGATAAGAGTATTAATATTAGAAGTAGTTTTAAGAGCTACAACCTTAATCCTATTCTCATCAGTCTTTAGCTCATCGCCTTGCTTTCCCTGCAAAGCCTCACGAAGCTTCTTTATGTAACCTTGAATGCCTCGAGCAAAGTACTGGAGACTGAAAGAGTTCAAGAAAATTTTTTTTCAATAAATTCAAAAGCAAATTACAGACATTAAAAGAAGTATGGAATGATATATATATATAAATCTACCGAAAACGGAAATCCTTCAGTCTATCTACATTGCTGGCAAGAAAATCAGGACAATGACGTGCTAGTCGATGGAAGGAATACATCAGACATTCCACCTGCGAAAATTCCAGTCTTGGCTCTTCTCCACCATTGATCCCCTCAGCATCATCAGGGGGAAGAGGCATGTTTTCCTACAAAACAGAAACATTCTTTAAGATTACGGGGAAAAATTTGGTGCATGCATTAATGCTATTACGACATTTTCTTCAAAATCTTTAGAAAGAGATAAATGAAGTCTTTTATTCAACAAGTCAATGTTTTTAAGGCCCTAACATGTAAAACAGTTGTGAAAATAAAAACAGACCATAATTCAATTTCATCATGAGATCAAGCATGAAAATATACAAGAGTAAATAACAGAGCAATACTTCTCTCAATAAATCAAGGAAGCTAGTAACCTGAATCACACTTCAAACTTTGTTCATGAAGAGTTGTTATAATGAATTACATAAGCAGTTGAAAGAATCTTTGTTACAGTAAATGTTATAGGCATAAAAACAGAAATGGTTGCTAAGAATATATTGAATTTGGTAGAAAATATAGCAATTAGGAAATAGAGATACAATTAGGGATGAAAGACAAATGCTCGGAATGTTGAATGAATGAAGAATAAAATAAATTGAAGAAAAATTAAGGCTTTTTATTGTGAATTCATAATAAGGTGGGACCAAAGACAGCCATAATGCAAAAATTAAATTTTATTTAAATTTTTAAGAAATACTGAAATACCACTTAGAAAATGTCACTGTTTAAAGAAAGGAATCATTTCATTGCAATTTTTAAATTATAAGAATGCATCCAGTAGCTTTAATCCAGTCCACTCCACTAGAAAAATAATTTGATTTCAGTTTTCCAATTACAGATGATAGCAAAGATCCTACTTGGAAAGGTTAAAGAAACAAAAATACAGGTATTCTTCTCCCAGTAGAAGTAAGTGTAGAAAGACTTGGTTCTTTCTCTGTAGATAGTGTGCAGTAATTCTATCCCCAGAAAAATTTCTCAATACAGGTATTTGCAGACTTGAATGATGCATCTTACAAAGGTTCAACTTATGACCAAGCATTTGGTAGCAGCATAAATGGAGCTGCTCAGCTGAGTAGAAAGCTTACTATATTATCAATAGTAGTTGGGATCACACACATTCAATCATTCAATACAAAAGCTAGAACATTTCCCATTTTGTAACAAGATGGTATATACAGAAAAGGTTTCTATTGAAATCAACTGGAAAGTTATGAACATCCAACTTGTGACAGGGTTGTTGGAACAAAATATGGCCACAAGTTGATAACTGATACTAAAGAAAATGGAAAGAAAAGCATGTTCTCTGTCACCCTCTATCTTTGATGTATACACTGTGAGGAAATTGAAAAAGAAGAATATCTGTTAATAAATTTGAGATGAAAAACTAGCATGCTATAGCTACAAGGAAACATAGCAATACTGACTGAGAAGAAATACGACAGCCGAGATCCTATCACCCACTAAGTACAAAATGAAAAATAAATACCGGTAGTGTAAGCATGAACCTAATTTTCAAATATCCTATATAAAACCTATCTTTAAAATAAGAAACAAAGTTAACTTACAATTAGTTTCTTGAATATTTTTTCCACCTTTGATTCAGGATTTTCAATAGTGTTGCAGTGTGAACAAAGTTCAGCAAGGAGCTTTAAAATTTCCAATTGCAGCTCATCTTCACCAGAGGGTATTTCAGATAGAACGGGAAGTACATGTTCACATATGTAAGAGACATACTGAGAAGAGTCAACCTGTGCCTGTAAGTCAAAATATTTTCATTATATGCATGCAACTATCTCTTGCTGACACCATCCATCATCAACAGCATATAACATAAGAACTTACAGAGAAATATGGTAAAGCATATCGTAGACAATGAAGCAGCCTTTCCACACTTTCTCCCTCTGGGTCATTGGGATTGAATGATCCTCGATCCAACTCTGCTTGCTCTGCAATTAAACTTACAAGCTCTTGCTGCCCTGAAGCTGTCTTACCAAGTCTTGTCATACAAAGAATTTCCATCACCTGGCGAAATTCTTCAGCTGTAACATCCTAATTTTCAACACAATACGAAAGTGTGAAATTTGATTTATTTTCTTTATTTACTACAAAAATATCAAAAAGATTATTACACACAAATTTTAAAGACCTAGAAAGCTAGAAAGTTAACCACTTACAGGGAAATAAGAAATTTACAGCAAGTTTCAATGAACCCTCATTAAATTTTACATTTAGGTAACTTATGCATCTTAGTTTCAGCTTTCAAACTACTTTTTCAAAATTAAAAAGCATTACATGTTTCCAGTATTGGCTTCATCTAAAGTACTGCAGGTGCTCATAAGCAAATGGTTCACCGTAAGTATTATCACAATCAATTATTTAGTTTTTACAGGTCACTCCAATTCGTCCATTTCATAAATGTTGTATGAACACAAACAAAAACAGAGAAAACTGACGAGCATGCCTTAATTGACATTGGCACCCACGGCCTTAATGTTGCTGGGCTAGCTAATCCCCATGCCACCAAGGCTGGTGTAATAACGAAAACAATAGCATAATTTAGAATCCAACAGAAAAATTGGGAGTAAGCAATCCAATTTAAACTGTTTAAGTAAATACTGCACCATTGACGCGGCCAACAAATTTCTTTTGAAAGCATACAGCAAAGAAAAATTTAAGTTTACAATAACGCATAGAAACAAAATGATGATTATTTAAGTCGTAGTATCGATGTTGAGAGGATCATGAAGTCAAGGATGAAAAAACCTACCAAAAAGGACTGAACTTGATGTTACCATGTAATAAGCCATGGCACTTTGGGTTTACTTTAATTTATTGATGAAGTTATCACTTTAGCACATCAAAACGGCAGTAACGTCGGCTAAATTTGATAATCAAAGGCAACTTAAATCGATATGATATGTTAGTAAATATAATAATCTTTAAAGCTTACACTTCAAGTTTGCATGAAATTCAACAACAGAAACAAAGACTTAAACAGACATAATACCAGCTACTGAATCGATATAATCACTGAGTCATCCATTACAAATGTAACTCCATTACACGCAACTGATATTTTTCTATTAACAATACTATCTTACCTGCAATACTTTTTTACATTCTGCAATCATAAAATCTTCTGCGTCCTTAGTCATAACTTCTGCTGACAATACTTTGATTTTGGTGGTGAGAAATTTCAGCGTTCTTTCACGAATAACATCCTCTCCCTTAATTATTTGTGAAAACACTCCAGCAAGTGCACCTTCAAGAATACAGTAGACAAATTGCAATAAGTACAGTAGAAAAATGTGATCCATTACCATCATTATATTATATAAATCATCAAATTACTACAACTTACTCTTGGCATCAGTCTTCAAAACCGACATCAATGAATTATGTACCACACTTAGTTCGTTGATATCTTCAGCCTGAAGCAACTGTGCGAGTATATCCGCAATTTTTTGGGTATACTCCTTATTGTCCTTGCAAAGATTTGGGAGATCTTTGATGGCCTGTTTACGTATCTGTAAAAAATACAAACGTAATGAAATATTAAGTTATCCTTAGCACAGTCGGAAAACGTATGAGTACGTTTACACATTATCATACTTTATTATAACATTTGGTTCGATATGTAAAATCTAAATGAAGTAACTTTCTCAAACTTACAGCAACATCTTCGTCTTCGCAAAGATCAAGCTGGGCTTCTATTGCTTGATCAGAGAGATTTGGGAAATGTTTAAAAAACCGGGCGATGAATTGTGATGCCAACCTTTTTTCCTTATCAGATCCCTTGACGGCAGTGAGAATTTCCAAGTATTCTTTTTCGTGCTTTAAATAAATAATTGATGACACAGTTAGCTCTCAAACTTAATAAATAATAGTTTGAAGTAAATAACTAGCTATTCCTATAAGTTATTCACAAAGAATCGTACTCACTTCTCCAATTTTATCTTTCGCATCTGCCAAAATTGCAAATTTCTTATAAAGTTTTGCAATGTTATTTTCCGACATTTTAAACACCTTTACAATATTCAATAATGTATTTTAATAAAAATTACGTTAAGTTAACAAAAATCGTTCAAGATACTGTAATCCTCCCCTATGATCCAAACCACGCTTCCAAACGTTCCAAACGAACAATGAATTTACCGTTCCCTTGACAAAACTGTGATAATGGCGCGATGGCTCCCAGTTCCCGAGTTCCGATTCCGTGTTCCATTCACTGGTCCTCTTCTTAGTTCATTAGAGTTCCGTTCCTAAAGTAATTTATATCCGATCGATGAACGAAAAGCCTACAAGCGCAACAGGATTCTTATAATTTGATTTTTAATGTGTAAAAATGGATGAAAATGATTTAGAGTGTCTAGAAAGTAAGGATAATGTTGAAATTGGGAATGCGTTAAAGAGATTTGTGGAAAAGGTAAGTACTTCAAAACCTTATAATTTCCTTGTTTGAATTGTTGATACTTTTAACTTTCCTAATTTTGACGTAAATCATCCTTACTGTATCATTTCTGTAATCTTATATGAACGATAATATATATCTGAAGACTTTCCTTTATGAATATTTTATGCTGTAGTTATGTAAGAGGTTGTTTATTTTACAGAACAATGAGATATTTACGTTTCCTAATTTGAATGAAAATGAGCTACGTAGGAGATTATGGTCAGCTCTGTTCAAAATTTTGAGTGACTCGAATTCTTCGGATAATTACATAAACTGCTTGCAGTGTATAAGAATACTAAGGTTAGTTATTATTAAAAGAGGAGGTGTACGAAAACTGCACTCTACTTTTAATCCGTTCATCTAATTATGTTCTAAGGTTTGCCTTTGACCCATTGAAATTTAAATTAAGTATATTATCCGTTAGTTGAATCCTTCTATAATTTAATAGCATTATATTTTTTAGCCGAGACATTACAGACCTAAATGATTTGGTTTGTGAAGAGTGGATGAATATACTTCAACAGCATGCCGGATTACTTTCACAAGAGGAAGCTCTTCAGAGGATAAATCAGTCATCGTTTAATTATAATGGTATTAGAAATCAATTCATATCTTGAATTCAAATCTTTTCATTAATATATTTATTATTTTCAATTTGCTATAAACTGACCGATTCCTCTAACTCTTAAGGGATATTTAATATTTCTGGCAACTAATTCATATTCATCGCTTGAAGGAGATGAAATTAATTAAGTTTCTTCATTCTTCTTCAGTTATGTTGGAGGCCCAAAAATGCCTATGCAACCTGATATTTAACAGTACATCAGCTCGGACAATCTGCTCAAAAAATCATTCTGTCGAGGGGGTAGTAATGCGTTTAAGAACCTACAGAGATCCTGAACTTCCTCATGAAATTAAATTTTTCGATATGAAGATGCTGTTCCTAATAACAGCACTCTGTGCAGACGTCAGGTATTGATTTTGATGATAAACTAATTAATGATCTCGTTTGCTTGATTGGAGTTCAAAATAATTTTAGAAAGAGAGGATTCATTCATAATCACATTATATAACCAGCGAAAACCATTATTTACAGGCCACGCCTGAAGGAAGAGCTCCATGGTTTAACTTACTTAATGGAAACTTTAGACTTAATCATAAAAGAAGCATTAGGCATTGCTCATGACTTGGATATGATGAGAGAGAATAGTGAAGAGCAACTTCATGACCACCACCATCAAATTAGTATGGGTAGTCAGCATCCAACTCTTTCAGTAAGCCTTTAAAAATTCATTGCATTTTATGCCATAAGTTTATTTTTAATTCAGTGTAGATATGGATTGCAAGAACATCCATTCCAAAATATGTAAGTTCTTGGAAGGTTTCTTTAGCTTTCAGCTCTACAATACCAACTGTCTTGTGATACTATAAAATCAGGTTTCCATCCTATACTTAAAATTCATTTTATGTGAGAAATAGAAATCTAAAGTATGGAATTTCAACAAAATTTATATTTTATTTTAGACAAAGCATTTTTACTGACATCCTATTATCCTATTGTAGTAAATGTATTTAGCCATATGTTTCCACAGTATATTCTCTTATCAATAGATTTGAGGTATGTTAACATACCCAATTTTTTTCCATTGAGATGAATGGAAATCTATTCATATTAATTAAGCACAAAGGTAATGACATTTATATTTCTTAGAGCCAACTGGGCTAGTTGCTTATACGGAATGATGTCTTAGGTTTGACTTCTATGGGGAAGTTAAATTGTGATAAGAGTCACTGATGAAGATGTACAAAATGATGATGTATGAAAAACTTAAGGAATGCATGCATAAGGAAATATTGATAAAAATGTTAATATTCACAATATTGATAACTTATTCAGAAGTAACATGATATCTGCAGATTCTATTATTCCAGTTGTATGAGGGTAATGATACAAGCCCATTTCTGTTTCTCAATTTAAAAATAAATAATGAATGAAACTGAAACAGTAGCAATAAATTATGAAATTCCTTGTTGCCTTATTCTACTTAGAATTTTGTTACAACTTGATCTCACTTTCAGCATTATATGTTTATGAACAAGTCTGGTGCAAAGAATTTTTGAATTTTTCATGGATGTTGGAGTATTTATTGACACCTTCCGGCACTCAAAACTGGCACCTTTTCATAATAAACAATAGTTGAATGATAAAGGAAAGGAAGGTAACTTATAGTTGAATGTTTGTAATTTTATGGGCAAAAAAATTTTTATGCCAGAAGGGTGAAGGTTAATTAATGCAGAACTATATCTGTTGCTATAAAGCATTCCTGTATGGTAAATTAAGATCTTAGTAGTATCTCAGTAGATTAAGACATTTGTCCTTCAGCTACCATGTATCCTCTCTTTAAAAATGTTGCTGTTTTTTGCTAAAAAACCTTCTTTTAAATCCAAAACATCAAAACAAAGGATTCTCAAGTGGATTTGGCCTGTGAAGTGCTGAAAGTCCTATTCAATCTAACAGTGGGGAAAGGGAAATTTGATCATACTGGAGAAATGAGAAGAATCTTCGATGAAGAAGAAGAGGCACATTTCCTCAGGCTCACTACAGTTCTTCATGACCTACTTCTTTGCGATGCTAAAACTCCTTCTAAGAGGGATGAACTGCGCAAGTATGATTAAAAATGTTGAATTTATTGTAGAAGTAGAGGAGAATGATACATTTCATAGTGTGTGATGGTTCAGAGCTGCTTCATTTGCAACTTCAGTGTAATATTAATAGTATTAGTATTCAACATAAGATGTTCTTTTATGTTCATGACTTTGTTATATTAATGTTTTGNGGGAAAGGGAAATTTGATCATACTGGAGAAATGAGAAGAATCTTCGATGAAGAAGAAGAGGCACATTTCCTCAGGCTCACTACAGTTCTTCATGACCTACTTCTTTGCGATGCTAAAACTCCTGCTAAGAGGGATGAACTGCGCAAGTATGATTAAAAATGTTGAATTTATTGTAGAAGTAGAGGAGAATGATACATTTCATAGTGTGTGATGGTTCAGAGCTGCTTCATTTGCAACTTCAGTGTAATATTAATAGTATTAGTATTCAACATAAGATGTTCTTTTATGTTCATGACTTTGTTATATTAATGTTTTGTTATTTTTCCAGCCACACTATTAATCTGCTGGTTAATATACCGAGTCATTGTTATGAAGAATTGGTGACCATTATTTCCAAAGATGCCAAAGACATCCCAAAGGATGCTGAGTATGAAGGAATGAATATGCAAGCTGTATCTGTTTTGGTTGACTTCCTTAGTGATAGACTGAAGGAAGCCCAGGTTAGTATTTGGATTTCTCAGCTCAAGTTTGCTTTGTATAATCTTAAAATCTATCTTAGCTAGGTAAGAGTTTCCTATTTGTTGCAAAATATTTAAAAAGAAATAATTACCATAGAAATGCTGCTTAATTTAAAAAATGTTTCATCTAGAATGAAGTTATTTGTTTAATGGACTTACCTCATTTGTGATCATTCAACTAGTTTTTAACTTGTGGTATATTATCATGCATCCTCAGGCTCCCAGAACACAGCAGGAAAAGTTATGTCCTATCCTAACAGTATTAGTGGAAGCTGCTCGTGCCCACAGGAAACTGCGAAAATTCCTGCGAATCCGCATCTTGCCTCCTTTGACAGATGTGCTTCGGCGTCCAGAAGAAGGTGAAACAGTTCGCAACCATCTTTGCCGCCTATTAACAACTCCTGCTTCAGATGTCCATAAATTGGTTTCAGATTTCCTCTTTGTACTTTGCAAAGAAAGTGGTGAGTTAATCTTTAAAATGCAGATTTTGTTGAAGTTCACATTGGCCATTAGATTACAGTAATGATGTTTCACTTATTTGGTCATTCTTCACTACACCTCGTAATTTGTGTCTGCCAACACCTGCCTTTATGAAGTTAAAAATTCTCTCATAAAAGTAAAAATTCTGGCTACAACTTCATATGATAAGAGCAACCAAATAAGACCAATGCCACACGACCAACGTTGCTAAAAGCAAAGAGCAACTGTTGTACTATAATATTTTTTTACCATTTATAGTTTGGATTTAGTTATTGAATGGTATGAAAATTAAAGTAGTGTCTTATACCACATAGCTTGGGCTAAACTGCTGTCTTATAATTAAAGATATAGTGTTCTAGAAGAACAGGTTTAGATTATGCTGTCTTATTTCATTACTTCAAGAATATAATTACCTCATATGTGTAAATGAAAATTACGAAGTAATTGTTTCAATGCCCCTTTACATAATTGTCCTACATACACATCTACCAATCAGTTGCTTCATGTGCCGTAAAATTCCCTCCTAATCACTCATCCCTTAACTTATTTATGCTTCCTTTTAGATCATCCAGTAACTTTTGTCCTGTACATCCTACCTTCAGTTGCATTTCTTAACAATCCTTCCCTCTCAAATTTCAATCCACTCTTGTCTGTTTCCTAATTCAAAATCCTTTCCTCTCCCTTTATACCGAACTTCTCCTCATGTTTTCTTTTAACCCAACTTACTTTTTCCAAGCTATGTCACACCCATAATTCAAAGATTTCCGATCTTTTAATAACTTGTAGTTTTAATACCCTAGTCAGGTCAATCTTTACTACAAATCACCTAATTGTAGTTCTTACAGCTTTTTATCAATACTTTTTGAAGCCCTCTGTCATCAGATCTCTTTCTTCATTGCAAGTTTTTTTTATTTTCTGATATTCTTTTACTAATTGCAGTAGCTGTAATGTTGTTTCAGAATGTTAGTTTCATAGGAGCTTGTCGTTTGGAAAAGTAAAATATATGTTGAATTAAAAATCCATTCTTCCCTGCTAATGGATGGAATTTCTCATTTTCAGTAAGCCGAATGGTTAAATACACAGGATATGGAAATGCTGCCGGATTATTAGCTCACAGGGGTCTGATGCTTGGAGGAAAGGGATCAAGTGGTAACTATTCTTCAGACAGTGAAGATAGTGATACTGAAGAATACAAAAAATATCGTGATCAGTGAGTGACTGTTTAAGATTCCTTCTCTCCATTTTTCATATTTAGCCCACAGAGATGGGGTTAGTAAATAGGGTAATGCTTGCTACTTGTTTGAAAAAATTGTCTTTAAAGAAGAATAATCTATGATTTAAAGACTCTAGCCTTAGACCAGCGGTCATCAACCAATTGGACCTCACAGACCACTAAATTCACAACTTCGAATCCCACATCCCTATGATAATAAGTTTTTAATATAACTATCCTAAAAATTACATTTTATCTATGGGAAATTCATGTTGTTGCTCATCTACCCTGTTTTGGTAACAAGAAGAAGATTCAAAATGATTAAAAGGGAATAATAAACGTTGACATTGCAAGTACCATGAATTCTTCTCTTTAAGTTGAACTTTTTTTATGATTATAGAAGATATTTATAGAGCTTCCAAAATTAGGTCTGTCTTAAATTTACAATCTGAAATGTAGTAACATGAAGCAGGTTTTTCCCCATTTGTGGCTTCCAAAACTTGGGTGTCTTAGATTTGAGGATATAATATTAATAATAACTCGTCTTTATTTATGGGCGAGATTGAGACTAATTAGTCTCTTCTTACATCTAACCCTTACTAATTAGTCTCTTCTTACATATATAGTTATGTCCAAATTTCCTCACAGGACATCAGTGGTTGGTGACTGCTACCTCAAATAGCATTTTCTATTTTCTTTTTGTTATGAAGATTTGCTGAAATTAAAATTTTGTTTTATCTATTCTTAAATAGCATTAATCCAGTAACTGGGTGCTTTGAACCACCTCGGCCAAATCCAACAGAAGGAATGTCTGATGAACAAAAAGAGTTTGAAGCTATGCAATTGGTGAATATGATGGACAAACTTACCAGGTAGGTTTTGGTTATATTTTAAAATTATTAGTATAATAAATCAATTAACTTTATTCAGATACTGAACAAGTTCCCTGATGACAACTTGGGTTTTGAGGCAGTCTGTCTGACCCATTTCACAAGACAACCCTGTTATTAAGAAATTTACAGCAAGTTTCAATGAACCCTCATTAAATTTTACATTTAGGTAACTTATGCATCTTAGTTTCAGCTTTCAAACTACTTTTTCAAAATTAAAAAGCATTACATGTTTCCAGTATTGGCTTCATCTAAAGTACTGCAGGTGCTCATAAGCAAATGGTTCACCGTAAGTATTATCACAATCAATTATTTAGTTTTTACAGGTCACTCCAATTCGTCCATTTCATAAATGTTGTATGAACACAAACAAAAACAGAGAAAACTGACGAGCATGCCTTAATTGACATTGGCACCCACGGCCTTAATGTTGCTGGGCTAGCTAATCCCCATGCCACCAAGGCTGGTGTAATAACGAAAACAATAGCATAATTTAGAATCCAACAGAAAAATTGGGAGTAAGCAATCCAATTTAAACTGTTTAAGTAAATACTGCACCATTGACGCGGCCAACAAATTTCTTTTGAAAGCATACAGCAAAGAAAAATTTAAGTTTACAATAACGCATAGAAACAAAATGATGATTATTTAAGTCGTAGTATCGATGTTGAGAGGATCATGAAGTCAAGGATGAAAAAACCTACCAAAAAGGACTGAACTTGATGTTACCATGTAATAAGCCATGGCACTTTGGGTTTACTTTAATTTATTGATGAAGTTATCACTTTAGCACATCAAAACGGCAGTAACGTCGGCTAAATTTGATAATCAAAGGCAACTTAAATCGATATGATATGTTAGTAAATATAATAATCTTTAAAGCTTACACTTCAAGTTTGCATGAAATTCAACAACAGAAACAAAGACTTAAACAGACATAATACCAGCTACTGAATCGATATAATCACTGAGTCATCCATTACAAATGTAACTCCATTACACGCAACTGATATTTTTCTATTAACAATACTATCTTACCTGCAATACTTTTTTACATTCTGCAATCATAAAATCTTCTGCGTCCTTAGTCATAACTTCTGCTGACAATACTTTGATTTTGGTGGTGAGAAATTTCAGCGTTCTTTCACGAATAACATCCTCTCCCTTAATTATTTGTGAAAACACTCCAGCAAGTGCACCTTCAAGAATACAGTAGACAAATTGCAATAAGTACAGTAGAAAAATGTGATCCATTACCATCATTATATTATATAAATCATCAAATTACTACAACTTACTCTTGGCATCAGTCTTCAAAACCGACATCAATGAATTATGTACCACACTTAGTTCGTTGATATCTTCAGCCTGAAGCAACTGTGCGAGTATATCCGCAATTTTTTGGGTATACTCCTTATTGTCCTTGCAAAGATTTGGGAGATCTTTGATGGCCTGTTTACGTATCTGTAAAAAATACAAACGTAATGAAATATTAAGTTATCCTTAGCACAGTCGGAAAACGTATGAGTACGTTTACACATTATCATACTTTATTATAACATTTGGTTCGATATGTAAAATCTAAATGAAGTAACTTTCTCAAACTTACAGCAACATCTTCGTCTTCGCAAAGATCAAGCTGGGCTTCTATTGCTTGATCAGAGAGATTTGGGAAATGTTTAAAAAACCGGGCGATGAATTGTGATGCCAACCTTTTTTCCTTATCAGATCCCTTGACGGCAGTGAGAATTTCCAAGTATTCTTTTTCGTGCTTTAAATAAATAATTGATGACACAGTTAGCTCTCAAACTTAATAAATAATAGTTTGAAGTAAATAACTAGCTATTCCTATAAGTTATTCACAAAGAATCGTACTCACTTCTCCAATTTTATCTTTCGCATCTGCCAAAATTGCAAATTTCTTATAAAGTTTTGCAATGTTATTTTCCGACATTTTAAACACCTTTACAATATTCAATAATGTATTTTAATAAAAATTACGTTAAGTTAACAAAAATCGTTCAAGATACTGTAATCCTCCCCTATGATCCAAACCACGCTTCCAAACGTTCCAAACGAACAATGAATTTACCGTTCCCTTGACAAAACTGTGATAATGGCGCGATGGCTCCCAGTTCCCGAGTTCCGATTCCGTGTTCCATTCACTGGTCCTCTTCTTAGTTCATTAGAGTTCCGTTCCTAAAGTAATTTATATCCGATCGATGAACGAAAAGCCTACAAGCGCAACAGGATTCTTATAATTTGATTTTTAATGTGTAAAAATGGATGAAAATGATTTAGAGTGTCTAGAAAGTAAGGATAATGTTGAAATTGGGAATGCGTTAAAGAGATTTGTGGAAAAGGTAAGTACTTCAAAACCTTATAATTTCCTTGTTTGAATTGTTGATACTTTTAACTTTCCTAATTTTGACGTAAATCATCCTTACTGTATCATTTCTGTAATCTTATATGAACGATAATATATATCTGAAGACTTTCCTTTATGAATATTTTATGCTGTAGTTATGTAAGAGGTTGTTTATTTTACAGAACAATGAGATATTTACGTTTCCTAATTTGAATGAAAATGAGCTACGTAGGAGATTATGGTCAGCTCTGTTCAAAATTTTGAGTGACTCGAATTCTTCGGATAATTACATAAACTGCTTGCAGTGTATAAGAATACTAAGGTTAGTTATTATTAAAAGAGGAGGTGTACGAAAACTGCACTCTACTTTTAATCCGTTCATCTAATTATGTTCTAAGGTTTGCCTTTGACCCATTGAAATTTAAATTAAGTATATTATCCGTTAGTTGAATCCTTCTATAATTTAATAGCATTATATTTTTTAGCCGAGACATTACAGACCTAAATGATTTGGTTTGTGAAGAGTGGATGAATATACTTCAACAGCATGCCGGATTACTTTCACAAGAGGAAGCTCTTCAGAGGATAAATCAGTCATCGTTTAATTATAATGGTATTAGAAATCAATTCATATCTTGAATTCAAATCTTTTCATTAATATATTTATTATTTTCAATTTGCTATAAACTGACCGATTCCTCTAACTCTTAAGGGATATTTAATATTTCTGGCAACTAATTCATATTCATCGCTTGAAGGAGATGAAATTAATTAAGTTTCTTCATTCTTCTTCAGTTATGTTGGAGGCCCAAAAATGCCTATGCAACCTGATATTTAACAGTACATCAGCTCGGACAATCTGCTCAAAAAATCATTCTGTCGAGGGGGTAGTAATGCGTTTAAGAACCTACAGAGATCCTGAACTTCCTCATGAAATTAAATTTTTCGATATGAAGATGCTGTTCCTAATAACAGCACTCTGTGCAGACGTCAGGTATTGATTTTGATGATAAACTAATTAATGATCTCGTTTGCTTGATTGGAGTTCAAAATAATTTTAGAAAGAGAGGATTCATTCATAATCACATTATATAACCAGCGAAAACCATTATTTACAGGCCACGCCTGAAGGAAGAGCTCCATGGTTTAACTTACTTAATGGAAACTTTAGACTTAATCATAAAAGAAGCATTAGGCATTGCTCATGACTTGGATATGATGAGAGAGAATAGTGAAGAGCAACTTCATGACCACCACCATCAAATTAGTATGGGTAGTCAGCATCCAACTCTTTCAGTAAGCCTTTAAAAATTCATTGCATTTTATGCCATAAGTTTATTTTTAATTCAGTGTAGATATGGATTGCAAGAACATCCATTCCAAAATATGTAAGTTCTTGGAAGGTTTCTTTAGCTTTCAGCTCTACAATACCAACTGTCTTGTGATACTATAAAATCAGGTTTCCATCCTATACTTAAAATTCATTTTATGTGAGAAATAGAAATCTAAAGTATGGAATTTCAACAAAATTTATATTTTATTTTAGACAAAGCATTTTTACTGACATCCTATTATCCTATTGTAGTAAATGTATTTAGCCATATGTTTCCACAGTATATTCTCTTATCAATAGATTTGAGGTATGTTAACATACCCAATTTTTTTCCATTGAGATGAATGGAAATCTATTCATATTAATTAAGCACAAAGGTAATGACATTTATATTTCTTAGAGCCAACTGGGCTAGTTGCTTATACGGAATGATGTCTTAGGTTTGACTTCTATGGGGAAGTTAAATTGTGATAAGAGTCACTGATGAAGATGTACAAAATGATGATGTATGAAAAACTTAAGGAATGCATGCATAAGGAAATATTGATAAAAATGTTAATATTCACAATATTGATAACTTATTCAGAAGTAACATGATATCTGCAGATTCTATTATTCCAGTTGTATGAGGGTAATGATACAAGCCCATTTCTGTTTCTCAATTTAAAAATAAATAATGAATGAAACTGAAACAGTAGCAATAAATTATGAAATTCCTTGTTGCCTTATTCTACTTAGAATTTTGTTACAACTTGATCTCACTTTCAGCATTATATGTTTATGAACAAGTCTGGTGCAAAGAATTTTTGAATTTTTCATGGATGTTGGAGTATTTATTGACACCTTCCGGCACTCAAAACTGGCACCTTTTCATAATAAACAATAGTTGAATGATAAAGGAAAGGAAGGTAACTTATAGTTGAATGTTTGTAATTTTATGGGCAAAAAAATTTTTATGCCAGAAGGGTGAAGGTTAATTAATGCAGAACTATATCTGTTGCTATAAAGCATTCCTGTATGGTAAATTAAGATCTTAGTAGTATCTCAGTAGATTAAGACATTTGTCCTTCAGCTACCATGTATCCTCTCTTTAAAAATGTTGCTGTTTTTTGCTAAAAAAACCTTCTTTTAAATCCAAAACATCAAAACAAAGGATTCTCAAGTGGATTTGGCCTGTGAAGTGCTGAAAGTCCTATTCAATCTAACAGTGGGGAAAGGGAAATTTGATCATACTGGAGAAATGAGAAGAATCTTCGATGAAGAAGAAGAGGCACATTTCCTCAGGCTCACTACAGTTCTTCATGACCTACTTCTTTGCGATGCTAAAACTCCT
>KZ308510.1:14949-29258 GCA_000376725.2 Ladona fulva
TTGCCGAGTACCACTACAACAAAAGGGATACATTTTTATGCATGTTCTCTAATTTATTTCTCCATTATGGTTTGCATGAACCTAACAAAGTATGTGTGCAGGCATAGCAACATCTTTTAAGCATAGAATGGCGAAAACAGAAATATTTTATCTATATGCATGCAATCATGGCGATGTTATTGCCAACAGCCTGCAAACGGATATTCAGGCCTTCTATCCAATGGCCTTAATCACCCTTATTCTCTCCTGGCCAGCAACTCCCCCAGATTTTAAACAAATTAGAAATCTATGGTAAAACGTATTAGAGTGGTCGGAATATAGCCGGCGCATACCTGCATCACTGGAGCAGCACATCAGTGTTATCTCTTTTTCATCGAAGATAAAACTGGATTGGATTCCATGGGATGGCGACTACATCGCGCGGTAGAAGTTGCCGATTATCTAATTACTCAAAGATTATCATCATTTCCTTTATATCGATATGCATCAGGAATGATTGATATAATATCCTTACGTTTCTGCATACGTGTCAGTAGAGGATATAGAAATGAGATTTTGGTATAGGGAAGCCAGTCACAACCCTGAATTCCAAAATCGGTACCGTATAGTAGCTAAAACCTATTTATAGTTTAATATTATTATTTTAAGCGCTTAATTTTTATAATGAAGAGATTCAATGGGAAGTTATTCGGATAATAGAGCATGCGACTTCTATGTAATTAATTTATCTAAACATAGACCTCAAATATCCTCAGTAAAGGTAACAATTAAAATAGAATAGAACATTTCGAAATAGTTTTCTTTAGATTGATGAATCCATTTCCTACATTAGTGTCAAAATATTTAATAGAGCAGAGTTTGTTCCATGAAAAGTTAAAGCCGCAGTTAACATACCACAAATATTCCGCTTAATTTTGGAGGAATGTTTACGCTGAAAGCAGTTTAGGAAAACGAAAACATCAGCATTAACGCTCCCAGTCATTACAAAGTCAATAGATGAAGACTTTTCGTCGGCTCCACGCCGCTAAATTGCTCGTCTAGCTGAAACAGAAAATCGAAATTGTGTTGTAATTCTTCTGCGATGAGAAACAATTTCCGACAGTCTAGAGAGATTTATTTGCGAATAAATACCACGATTTTCGCTAGAGAAATGTACATATCCTATTTTAAGATGGGATAGAAATCGGAGTTTTAGTAGGTATATACTATTTTTATGACAAATTATTGAAGACATTAGTATATAAATAATTCAAAATATCTTGCACGTCCAATTGACGTTTATCCTTTTTTATTCCTGTAATTTCCGATGAATTTTAATTCCACGTCCTTTAAAACGTTTAAATGCGCGAAGAAACAACTGATCGGAAGGCTGAATACGATTAATCGGCAGAAGAAAAAATGATTCCAAATCGCATTTGGAGCAGTTGAATACGACTTGAAATATAAGATGAAAATCTCTATTATCTAAGTCGTTAATTCTGAAATTATTACATGACTTATCTATCCATTCCTTACACAAATGGAATAAATGTGACACATCGCCAAATGCTTACTGGCTCAAAAGCGTAGAAATTACCGTGATTTACACGATCATGTGACCAACTCACCTACAGCAGTGCTAACCAAGTTTATGACACACAAATATCGCGCAAACTCAACCCAGTGTTGGTATTTCCAGCGTGAATTAAATTTAGAAGGAAGAAGAAAACACCGACTGCGGAGTAAACTCTTTCATTGCCATCAAAGCGATCGTCAGTGAAATTTAAGTATATTTTTTTTTAATTACAGAGGGTACGGAATGTGAATTGGAAATGTCGCAAATTACGCAGCAGACCAAGAGACAGGCATTAGTGGATTCATATGTGGGAGACGATTGCCATACTGGATGGCTTTGTAGAGCAAGCAGATAGCCTAGGGTAGGCTGTTTGATCCCTGTAACGAAGATCATAATGTAAAATTTTTCTATGATCACTATACTTAGGCTGCATTCATTATGACAAAAAGGCATATTAAATTATAATTAGACGTGAGTTTACTTGGAAATTGTCATATATCCCCTTCTAGTCGTGTTTATAGAATCGCCTCTAATTCTGTCATACATAAAATGTGCCTTCTTTACCAAGAAACAGATTATATGCAAGAATCCAGTCGAAATTAAGCAATCAGTTACAATTTTTACCTAAAAGCAATGCCTAAAATCTTCAAAGAATGAAAATCCTCACTCCAAAAACAGGCAACGATTCATTGAAAAAGAATAACATGATACAGAAATGCTCTATGCTCTTCCCCCCATTGTCAAAGTTTCTAGCTCTGGCCCTGGCTCCGGGCGGTAAGCAGGGCAAGCTAACCATCATGACCTTGGGACTCTCTGTGTATGTTTCCTCTTTATACTAATAGTATGTATCTAAAGAGGGATATGGGCTGCCGTAATTTAAATTTGCGCATATTCTAATCACCAGAGAATATGAAAGAAAGAGAAACATCGACATACCTCGAAAGAAGAATTCCGCTCTCAGATATCTCGATTCCTGCACTTCCAATCACACACACTTAACACTGAAAAATGCAACACTTAATTTCACTGCTTCTCTGACTATCACACTCTCACAACACTGAACACACTGAAGTATTGCTTCCTTATTTCGCCTTTTCACGGTTACCACGAGTGACGATGATTTTCCTTGGCTCTTTCCAGCGGCGCTGAATCCCACCGCTGATGTCCTCTGATCGAATTGTAACATACATTCCGAGAGGCGATACTTGCAGTGCTTCCTTCAGCAGCGGCATTCTCTCTCCAACGCATTCCTCAATTCCAACAGTCCCCTGCTAACGCTACAATTTTGATGAGGAAGACCTTCCATGTCTAGGAGTCGAACAAAGAGGCAGTATAAAAAGAAAATAAAGGAATTGTGAGGAATACGATGCAATGAAGATATATCTAAAGAAAAAACTCGCATAGGCATGAATTATTCGCGCCAGTATGCACGTGATGAAAGCATCTAATAAAGAGACACATGAGCTATGTATATATGGAATGTATTCATTATAAATCGTTAACTTTATAGTTTTACGCAATATAACAGTAACTGCAGAGTTGATTGAAATATATAAGTATGGTTACAAACAATATTCCACATAGACAAATCGGAGCAACACAGATGTTGTCCGAGACACAATAGAAGCACGTTTACTCAACTGACTGATAATCCAGAGAGGAGCGGGAAATAAACGGAAGTGCACGGAATCGGAGAAACGAGATTATGTCTCTTTCCCGCGTATTTTACCCGCGCTGAAATCAAATCTCATTTACAGCGAATCAAAAGTCCCAGACGAAGCTATCACAAACCGTTGCTCTTTTTGATGTCCATCCATTTAAAGTAAGACGTAAATGTAAAATGAGAATGCAGTTTAAATGAAACATGAATGAAGGACTTGGAAGAAAGTTTAACTTGGAAAGAGGATATTAATAACACAGTTAATACCTAAAATAAATTTCTTCTCTTCACCTCAGTAAGAAATACTATCGAAGCATCATCACAGTCATTTTTATTATCCAGTTTATTCGTTCCCATCAGCTTTGAAGTTCATGACCTTATCATTTTCTTTCTTTTTAATCAGGATCAGCCATCATTTAAAGGGTGAAAAATTTCTCGTTTCTATTATCCACTTCCTCTTACACGGTGATAAGTAACCTTAAATTAATAAAGGAAGAAAGGTGCTAAGTCAAGATACTTTGTTGGGAAAAATATCTTCTACAGATATATTGTTTTTCATCTGCAAAATAAAAAATTAACTTGCAAATTGAGGCCCTTCTAATAATTTAGGACTCAGAGACTAGGTATCCATGGAACCCCACCCTTGGCTGCCCCTGCTCCATCCCTTTCTTTTTATGAAAGGAAATATTGCAGATGGTCATCTCCTTCCTCTTACATACTAAATTACTGTGTTTAGCAGTTCTGATTTCTACATCTACATAAATACCCTGCAAACTGCCTTTAATGTGTGGCAGAAGGAAATTTTACCTGCACATGTACACTTGACACAATAATCAATTTCTATAATAATTTAAAAAACTGAAATAACTATTCAATCACAAATTACCCAAAGTTACATGTTTCGTGATCCAACAGGTATTTTCCNTCTATAAAAAATTTAAAATTTCTTGGTTTGGAGCGGTAATTTGAGAAATGTATTGGTCTCAGAGAGAGAGAAACGAGCCAATCTACGGAAAAATTAAACATTTTTTCTCATTTTTAATGGCAATCGCACTTGAAAAGGCATTTTTGAATCTATAAACAATTGCAAATTTCATGGTTTTGAGCAGTAATTTCAGAAATTTTTTGGTCTCAGGGACAGAGGAACGAGCCAATCTATGGAGAAATAAAAATTTTTTTCTCATTTTTAGTGGCAATCGCGCTTGAAACGGCATTTTTGTATCTATAAACAATTGCAAATTACATGGATTTGAGCAGTATTTTGAGAAATATTTTGCTCCCAGAGACAGGGAAACGAGCCGATCTACGGAAATATAAAACATTTTTTCATCATTTTTGATCGTAATTGCGCTAGAAACGGCATTTTTGTATCTATAAAAAATTGAAAATTTCATGGTTATGAGCGGTAATTTGAATAATTTTTTTNTATGGGCTGCCGTAATTTAAATTTGCGCATATTCTAATCACCAGAGAATATGAAAGAAAGAGAAACATCGACATACCTCGAAAGAAGAATTCCGCTCTCAGATATCTCGATTCCTGCACTTCCAATCACACACACTTAACACTGAAAAATGCAACACTTAATTTCACTGCTTCTCTGACTATCACACTCTCACAACACTGAACACACTGAAGTATTGCTTCCTTATTTCGCCTTTTCACGGTTACCACGAGTGACGATGATTTTCCTTGGCTCTTTCCAGCGGCGCTGAATCCCACCGCTGATGTCCTCTGATCGAATTGTAACATACATTCCGAGAGGCGATACTTGCAGTGCTTCCTTCAGCAGCGGCATTCTCTCTCCAACGCATTCCTCAATTCCAACAGTCCCCTGCTAACGCTACAATTTTGATGAGGAAGACCTTCCATGTCTAGGAGTCGAACAAAGAGGCAGTATAAAAAGAAAATAAAGGAATTGTGAGGAATACGATGCAATGAAGATATATCTAAAGAAAAAACTCGCATAGGCATGAATTATTCGCGCCAGTATGCACGTGATGAAAGCATCTAATAAAGAGACACATGAGCTATGTATATATGGAATGTATTCATTATAAATCGTTAACTTTATAGTTTTACGCAATATAACAGTAACTGCAGAGTTGATTGAAATATATAAGTATGGTTACAAACAATATTCCACATAGACAAATCGGAGCAACACAGATGTTGTCCGAGACACAATAGAAGCACGTTTACTCAACTGACTGATAATCCAGAGAGGAGCGGGAAATAAACGGAAGTGCACGGAATCGGAGAAACGAGATTATGTCTCTTTCCCGCGTATTTTACCCGCGCTGAAATCAAATCTCATTTACAGCGAATCAAAAGTCCCAGACGAAGCTATCACAAACCGTTGCTCTTTTTGATGTCCATCCATTTAAAGTAAGACGTAAATGTAAAATGAGAATGCAGTTTAAATGAAACATGAATGAAGGACTTGGAAGAAAGTTTAACTTGGAAAGAGGATATTAATAACACAGTTAATACCTAAAATAAATTTCTTCTCTTCACCTCAGTAAGAAATACTATCGAAGCATCATCACAGTCATTTTTATTATCCAGTTTATTCGTTCCCATCAGCTTTGAAGTTCATGACCTTATCATTTTCTTTCTTTTTAATCAGGATCAGCCATCATTTAAAGGGTGAAAAATTTCTCGTTTCTATTATCCACTTCCTCTTACACGGTGATAAGTAACCTTAAATTAATAAAGGAAGAAAGGTGCTAAGTCAAGATACTTTGTTGGGAAAAATATCTTCTACAGATATATTGTTTTTCATCTGCAAAATAAAAAATTAACTTGCAAATTGAGGCCCTTCTAATAATTTAGGACTCAGAGACTAGGTATCCATGGAACCCCACCCTTGGCTGCCCCTGCTCCATCCCTTTCTTTTTATGAAAGGAAATATTGCAGATGGTCATCTCCTTCCTCTTACATACTAAATTACTGTGTTTAGCAGTTCTGATTTCTACATCTACATAAATACCCTGCAAACTGCCTTTAATGTGTGGCAGAAGGAAATTTTACCTGCACATGTACACTTGACACAATAATCAATTTCTATAATAATTTAAAAAACTGAAATAACTATTCAATCACAAATTACCCAAAGTTACATGTTTCGTGATCCAACAGGTATTTTCCTATGCAATTCCATTCCATTCACTTGGAAATATTCATTTTAAAACCACATATGTATCAATAATATCCCAAGAACTTCAATTGTCAATTTTACAATATAACACCCAAATCAGTTCATAATTTCTGCAGTAGTTAAATATATATTCACTCATATACATCCTCAGATAACATGTCGTCCTGTGTAACACCATATATGCCCTAGAAAATTCAATAAGCATAGGTTGAAAAGTTAACAGGAAACATGTTTGAAATTTCTGGCAATGACTAGTGTTAAACAGCAAGAAGTTGATGATGAATTATAAAGTAATTTCATGGATTCAGGATAATAAATGGGCAGAAGAAGGAGAGAGAGGAGAAATATATATATTTTTTGCGAGTAAAAAATGCAATTTTGCAAATTGCAATTGCCATATGGAAGAATAGTAGAAAAATCTCTTCCCTGAGTGGCAGCAACTCAACCTATCTTCTAAAATACAATGCACTTGTGGTGTAAATTGAAAAACAGATACATAAAGATACAATTATTTAACATACTATAATATATGGTCAGAGGATTATAAAAAGTGATGGCCACTTATGAGGGAAATATTAAAAATTGTGTATTAATAATTATTTTCAAGACAGCAGTCATAGGAGTCAACAGTTATGTGATCTCATAAGGCCCATGCAATAAATGTTTCAATTTAGCACACTTATTTTCAAGTCCGAATTTTAAATGAGTTCCACTTAATAAGGTTATGAGTGTCACTTGTAGCAGGCTTAGTTGGGTTTCAACAGTTGGGAAGTACAAATTTAAAGGATGAGGGAGAATTCACAGCAATTTACAAGGAGTATAACCTTACAGATAACAGCACAGAAAGCAAGGGAGAAGCATCCTAACATTTCCTTCTATCAGATGTGATTTTCATGACCTAAGTCAGACAAAGCAAAGGGAAGATTATGATGCAGATTAGGGCATGTTAAATGAAGTGATAATCTGCTTAACAACATACATACCGCACATTTTTTCAGACATAACATAGAAGCCTAATCAGTAACTGAGTTGGTCAAACAAGGAGGGCTTTGGAAATGTTCAAATAAAAATGGGCCTATGATGAGGCTATCTTTAGTTCAGAGAGTGTATCTTCAGTGAAAAATCACCTTGCTAGATCAATTAATAATTTTTGAATATCATTTATCTATTAACAACATTTGAGGATAAAATCTGCAGAATTTCATTAAACATTATGATTACATATCTCAGAGATATCACAGTTATGTCATATAATATTTTTAAAGGGCTGAAATACCATGTTCATTTCTATATTCCAAACAATTCAAGGCCAATTAGGTCTTAGCAAGGTCTTCCATGGAAGGAAATTTTCACATTAGGTGATACTCCATCATTTATGGAACACTACAGGCCCAGGTCTGCTATGACACCATTTTACTAAGTTATTTTGCATGGTTCCCTAATGGTGAGCAAGCCATGGAAGGTTTCCCAAGTCATCCAAATTTCATTAGTGCCAGATGAAAACTCATTGGGGAGAAGCACTACTCTTCTTCTTCTGTTAGTAATTCCCTCCATAGTTGGGTTTTAGTAGAGGAGGGAGGATGCTGCAATGGTTGTACCAAATGGAGGAATCTCTTTGGGTCTGAGGGAGCAGCAGAGACATCACACATTTCTACTCAAGTGAGTTAGAGGTATAAAAAACTACATAAGTTGTATGTTGGTAGATGGAACTTACATTCAGAAAACAAAGGGGAGGTTCCCAATAACCCATTTCTAGATAACTAGATTTCTTCCTATAATTTCCTAGGAGATACCAGGAAATCCATAATCCAGAACATCTTGTGTTGTCCTTGTAATGCAATTTCTATCAGCTGAAATACAGTTTACAGAGTGTTTTAAACCTCTAATTCATTAACAGCTGTGTTCCATTTTTCTTTTCTATCAATTTCCCATATTCCCAATATCATATATTCTACTAATAGATCTTGTTACATCATGTGATGCAATACAAATAAGTTACTCATTTCAGTTGGTTACAAAAGGAGTGGTAAGGAACATCAGTTACTTTGGAGTTAAGTTTGGAGGGCTGACTAAGATGTTCATGTTCATGTTGAATTAGTTCATTTTTACATTTCCATACAATCTATGTGAAAATAAAGATATGTTTGTCCTCTCATTCAGAATTTGTTTATGTTGTTTAAAGTTGGCAATTCGAAAATGAATCTGTTGCTTTTAAAGGAATTATTCATGGGTGCTCAACATCATCCTCACTATTTTAAAATTCTATGTGTTGCTGACTGAGGAAGGTCACAGCTTTATACTGCGTAGATTAAAAGAAGCATACAAGGAAGTTTGGTCAAAAAAATTACATTACATCAAAATACTTACCTGCTGTTAATGAAACAGTAAAAAATCTATAAATAGAAGAAGCCCTTTGAATAGAAAATAATTTATTCTGAGGATTCAGCATCACAAATATCAAGAAAGATGTAAAGATTAAATTAGAACAAACATTAACATTAAATATAATCTATCGAAGCGGCCGAGATGTTGTGGAAATTCATAATCTTTTATTAGTTATGCATTAACATTAAAAATACAACTACACTCACAATCAGTTATATGGAATGGAGCAATCAGAAAGGAAACCTAGCTGAAAATATATCAATCTGTAGGTTTTAGCAGGATTGACAGACTATTCCGGTTGGTAAATCATGTCAAAAATTTCTCCAATTACTCAAACCAATGACTACTCCATAAATAATCATTCTCTTGTTTAAGAAATTTTTATTTTTGCATAGTAGTTTCTCGCAGATTTATTATACAAAATGGCACTTTAATGTATGTAAATGTCTAGTCATATTATTGAAACAATTCATAGAAATAGATTATCAAACTAATAGTCACACTACTGAAGTGGCAATTTAATCATAATGAGGTTAGTTTAAATAGTTTTCAAATAAACATTAGAATATTTTACTCTTATTTTATGAATGCAAGTATGAATGTATGCAAGTTACTGAGATTCATATTTATTTTGGAAGTGTGGAGAAGATTGGTGGGCTTGTTTAAAACCTTTAAAGGTTATACAAGTATGCCATATGTTGTACAAACATGTTCTGAAGTGTAATGACACAGAGTGCAAAATGGTGGGTGTGAAAATAAAAATTTGCAGGAACAAAATACTGTGAACCTAATGGAATATTGGAAAAGATAATTTAAAGTGACAAGACCAATTGAGAAATTAATTAATTAGGTGAAGGAAGCTGCTATAAAATCTGCTGAGGATAAAAGACTGATTTGCTATGGAAATGTTAGAATAGTGTAAATAAATCAGATAAGGAAAGTTACTGATACAGATGGTCCTTCACAGAGGAAAAATGAGGAAGAGCCAGAAGGTGGGATAAAGTACATGGAGAAATGAGGGATTGAGAGGTAGAGAATATATAGAAATATACAGAATTAGAAATTTTGTTTGAGAGATGGAAAGTAGCAATAGCTGCAGTAATTGTTACGTATAAGGGATGAACCAAAACATTGGTAAAATATAAGAGAGCTTCCTAGAAAAAAATACTAGCGGCTGAGTCAAGTAAATGATTCTGTAAAGTACCCTAACTGACCAATACCTGTAAATGAGTAGGATGCATTAATAGTTATGATTCAACAGAAGAAATCTTCCTTTCTGAAACTTAAACGACCTCTTTCCTTCCCTGATCAACCAAAAATGCCACTCCTCTTTTCTCTTCTGTACCTTATCCCTTATGCTAGCAAACCTTCTGTTTTGCTAGAGTTTATGCTTCATGGAAACTTTTCTCACACATTCACAGACTTTTAATAAGTTTCAATTGAGTCCCCCAATAGAAAAGTGGGTAGCATATGTCTTTGACAAAGGCTGTTCCAGGTTAACTTTCCATTAGGTGCAAAATATGTATGCCAATTGCTGTTAAGTAATGAAAACATAACAAGGATATTGCTGTCAGAGTTCTAAGTCCAAAAATAATTATCTTGCATGGCAATTTGGGCATGCTTCTATAGGTACACCATCTCTGAGCTCACCCATGGGGTTAAGTAATGAACATGTTTTTTCAAAATATGTTTAATTAATATGAGTAATCTAAAAATGCAATTAAAATGAAGCTCTTAATCTTCTTCTGATGATCCATACAACAAATTTTCAAAAGCTGAAGCAAAACTGACTGAGGCAAATACGTTTCGACGGGCTACTGTACTTATATTTTTTTAATGTAATAATTTATTTAAGATTTCTCTTTAGGGCAGTAATGAATTCTCAATCTTTCATCTTCATGCTCAAACTAAGTTCCGCAGAGGGGTCTTATCCTACCAATCAGTCACTTCCTAATGGTGAAGACTTTTAAGTTTCTTCATATTTTATCTCTTCAATTTCCTGCTTAATATTTTCACTTGCTCTTAAGTATAATTTAGGTTTTGAACCTTAGCCACTTTTTCCACCTTTTCCTAGTTTCTCTATAATTTTTTCAAGCAGGAGATTATGTTTGTATGTTTAATTTACAATCAAACATACAGAAAAATTAATTTACAATTTTACAAACAGAGCATTCAGCAATTACATTAATTACTATTCCTTCTCCTATTTTACGCAGTAATCAGTGTTATCATCTTTCCAGCATTCCTCGATTTCCAGCTATGGCTTTAATTGTCTCTCATCAAGTATGTGAGTGAAACTTTGCCTGATATGGTATACTTCATAGAAGGTAACCACACCCTAGTCTAACAGATAAGGATGAGATGTAGTAATTTGGTGGAAGAAAGACCACTGTTCAAACTCATGCGGACGGAGCGGTGGCTCTGTACATCTCCAGTACACATGCGCCGGTGCTGCTGACAGCTGATCAGGCACTCATGGCTCTCTTATTTTCTCTCTCTCGTTTGAGCCATCTCATGAACAACTTCATGAATGGAAGCAACAAAGGACTAAGCACCTGACCTGATCAGCACAAGCCAATGTTGTCCAGGATCGTCAATGCTAAGAAGAAATCCAAAGGTGATATTTTGTTAAGATTGTTAATTATTTGTTTAATATATATAATCAAAACTAAGCCAGGTGAATGTTATTTTTTCCTGCAACAACAACCACCTCAAAGAAGATTATCAAATTGTTATCTTTGAGTGTGACCACATCAATTACCAACAATAAGGAGAGTGCTTAGAGGTAATGTTTTAGAGGTTGGGTAATTTTTTACCTTTCATGAAACAGGTCTGTGGTCAATCCAATATCAGAGAAGCTGTGATACAGGCCAATAATAAAATGCGTTTTGTTTTTGCAATGGAGTTCTTCTTCTTCATGTGTCAGCTAATTTTCTGTGATGTGTAGACAATCACATTGGCATCAAATACTGTGTTCTTGTGCTCGTTTCAGCAGTCTTTGAGTTGAAGTTGTACCACTCCAGTTTTGGATCTTTCGTTGTATTATAAGTTGAAGGACCTCCTTTCATGTGATGTGACCACAGCATTTTCTTTCCCTGCGTTTTTTCTGCTTGATAAGCTGTCTTTAGGCCATTTTAAGTACTCAAGATTGGGTGGATGTAATATTGGACCATATTTTCTCTTATTTCTAAACATAGCGTTGCAGAGCAAGCTTCCCCTGTTGCAGAATGCTACTCGAGGATAATTTCATTTTCATTTCCTCATCAAGATATGTCTTCTTTAGCATTCCACGCATTTAAATGCGTAAATATTTCTTTCTATATTTCCATTATTTATTCTAATGGTGACTTGGTTCATTTTCTTTTTACTAATTTTCATCCACTTAGTCCTCTTTACATTTATGTTTAGCTATATTCCAGATTTTAATCTTCTAATTGAAGTTTTAAAGGTACTAATAGTTTATCAAACAAAAATAATCAAAATGTATGACACGAGTTACTTTTTATGTCATCTGCTATTTTTTCTAACTAAAGACTTCTTTAAGACCAATGGCTGTATTCAGGAAAGAGGCAAGTAAGCAGACTTAGGTTATCTCTAACTCAAGGGTCACAATCTTGCCGAGTTGCTAGTCATGGTATTATTGTAGGTTAGTTCTGAATGGATTTTTTATGTAAGGTATTGCTTTTATTTTGTTTCCTTACTTATTTTTGTTGCCTTATCTTTGCTTTTCACATACCTGATATGCATTTAGGCTTCTCTAAAAACACACGATTCCAATTTTCCACATACTGAGCAATTCTTTTGCAACATTTGTTGTTTGAATGTGTGAACTATTGTCTGCAATATCTGCCTGTACCAGAAACATATTTTTCATTTTGCTTCATGTTCCATGTTCAGATAACTTGGTACTTGTAGATGATGTTAGCACATGGATATCCTTCACAGAAGGTGGTACATTATCAAATATGGAAATTAATAAATGAAACATGTAACAAACAACGTAAATTAAAATAATGATAATTGGAGAAGACTAGTTCAGGAAATATATCACTATCAGAAGGATGCCCTTTCAGATATGATTACCATCTCCAGATAGCCTTCTCAATGTGGCCATGCTCACCTGGCCCCTCCATTTGGGTATCATCTTCCTGTTCTCCATCCTATTTAGCACCCATATCATATCTACATCTGGAAGTCAATGAATTCATATATTATCAGCTAGAAATATTTCACTACATCTTTATTTTCAGGGAGGAATAATTCTATTGTATTTCAGGATGTGTAAAATTGAAAACTTACCTTCTATTCTGTAGTCTCTTCTAATATTCTGCAGCATAGCCATTGCAATCACCATTGCCCTGCATACTCTGTTATTTACATTCTGGTCGAAGTAGAGAGGCAGCATATTTTCTCTTTTCGATTGTCTGCTAGTGCGAATGAGAGTGGCGAGCTAACGGGACTTGGGTGTACAGTGTGTGTAGGTATTGGAGTTTTGTTAACCTTTGCTCGTCAATGCCGTATTAAAGTGCTAAATTTTATTAAACACCGATTTTCCTTCATTTACCGTAACCCGAACCGCTCTAAATTTGGCGTCCAACTCGGGGCATAGTTACGGTGTTTGAAAGGAGCGTTTTAAGTGAAGCACCCTACTATAGGACTCATACCCGCGCTTCGGCTGAACGACGCTGCGTTGCTGAGCATCTCTCCGCCCAAGGAAACGAGTTTTGCAGTGTCGCTTTCGTATTGCGACGATTTAGTGATATTTTTCAGTGTCTGTGTTTTGCGTCGACCGCCCGTCGTTTAATTTCCCACTGCAGTCCGTATTCACCCATTTTGCCATCGCCTATCTTTTGTAGGGTTCGCAGAGAGAGTGCGGTTCTCAGTCATTGAGCTGCTGTTCGTTTTCGTGCGGGGCGATCCGAGACCATCCTTATATGCCAAAATCGCGCTCGGGGAACGCAATGGTGGACATAACTCTGAGCAATGGTCAGTTTCAGACTCTTTTGGCCCAAACTACCGTATGGCCCAATGCACCGAATCAATCGCAGGAATTTTCGCGGCAAGTTCGGGAAACTTTACGCAGTGTACAGTCATGAGCAAAAAAAACTCAAAAATTGCGGGTAACATAAGATCCTTCACTGGAACATATATTGCAACACTGTAAGGAGACCATGTCCAACATAACGGTTGTTATATTCGCTGCAAGGGTTCGGTTTAAAGAAATGGTAGGAGCATTGCGAGCGGCTCCCGTAGCTGTCACCCATTTAGAAGGACAGAACTTAGATATAAGTGTTTCCTCTCCTTATCTACTTCAAGAATACAGTAATTTGTAACTCTCGATTTAATATTCAACATTCCGAGGCATTCCATATGACGTAATAAAAATGGTCGTCGAAAGAGAAATTACTATAGTGACGTTTATTAAGTTATTGCCTATTTGTGGAATCTCCTAATATACATGATACAAGCTTCTCACTCCGACCCGAATTTAAGGTGAAAGCAGCGGTTAATCTCTGCTTGTTACATTTCTGGAAGAGCCAATACCAACC
>KZ308510.1:52006-74096 GCA_000376725.2 Ladona fulva
ACTCGGCTTCGTAAAGAGAATAGTCGGTCGGAGCGACGAAAAAGTTCGCGAGCGATGTTATCTTGCGTTAGTCAGACCTCATCTTGAGTATGCGTGTAGTGTATGGGACCCTGCCGATAAGTGTTGTATTAAAGAGTTAGAAAAGGTGCAGCGAAAGGCGATACGTTTTGTGAAGAATTGCGAACGTCACTCAGATGCTCCAGGACGCAAAATGGGAATCTTTGGAAGTTAGAAGATTTCAACAAAGGATCAATTTACTGGATAAATTCGGAGAAAGCACGTTCAGAGATGATGTAGCAGATATAATGCGTCAACCATGCTACATAGGCCGTTCCGATAATGCGAGAAAGATCAGAGAAATAGATGCCAGAACCATTAGATTCAAGAACTCATTTTTTCCTCGAACAATACACGAAAATGATCGATTAAGGAAATGGTGCATACACCCCTTGCCACACGCCGAAAGGCGGCTTGCAGGGTACTCAAATAGACATAGACATATCAAAAGTACCAAAAGACAAATGAGAAACATTCCATTCCTCAGGACATGTTAGCAGGGCCATTGTAATATTAAATGAGTGAATACGCGTTTAATTTTCCTTAAAACAATCTCCCGTCAGTTAACACTTTAAGATGTCTTTATTCGAATTTAAGGGTGCAGCTGTCCCTTTGCAACCCACTGCTCCGACACCTATACCCTAGCTGCGGTTCCATGGCTTTGGATAGTGGAGTATGTAAGGGAGTTATTCCTCCGACGTTCAGGATTTGCAGCAAGAGATTACTTCTCTCAAATGACAGATCCTCGGTACGAATCAAACAGTTTGAGCGAGAAAGAAAAAGGTGTCGGAAACATATAGGGGAATCGCATAGAGCAGGCGTCGGCAATCTTTTTTCGGCTGCGGGTCAAAATCACCGAAAAGTGACTATTAGGAAGATTTTTCGGGCCAGTGGTACACACGTAAGCACACGCCAGCGTGGGCGATACGTTTTATGGCCCTACCTGCACTTGCCGCTGCGTTGGAAACGCAATCCTTTTAAACGGAAGCGAACCTACCGAATACTATTCGCCATCCGGAGATTAGGATTAAGCAGCGTTTCCTAAGTGACAAGCGCGCACTCGACCCATGAATCTCCAATGCTGCATTTTTCGTTTTGCTTCGCTCTGTCTGTCGTAATCGTAAATCGTAAATCAAAGCGATTTCCCAATAAGAAGTAATGGAAACTCAGATGATTCGTTCCAAAGCATAAAAATATTCATATACATAATAAAGATTATTAGGGAAGTAATGATCACGTGGCAGAAAAAACAGCGCATACGTACTCCATGTATTGGTCGCACACCAAATTTACCAGAGTTCTGCACGTCTTGCAAAACAATCGCAAACCAAATTACTCGCATATAGAGTTTTGACTGTAATTATATCCGCACTTCGGAATTATTAGGGAATGAGTTTATGTAATATTAAGTTGAAATGTAAATCACCGTCACCGTACAAGATATGGCAAACATACTAACCTTAATTTTTTATCCTTGAAATAGATGTAAATATCTTTGAATGAGAGGTAACGTGAGAAATAACGAATACATTAATTCGTTTAAATTGACGTAATGAAGACAACAGAGAAGCGTCAGCAGTTTCAGTATTCGAATTCTGAATATCGAGGTTTACATAATTAGGAGCATTACTCAAACGGATGCTGCACAGGGCTTTACTTTTAGTGCAGTACAACGTGTGAGTGGACGAGATCAAGCAGCCAGAAATGTGTCGACGGAGATGTGTCATAATTTTGGTCCCTTGTCATCCAGAACAATGAATGGGGGCCACAAAATCCACGAAACATTGAGCAATGGAGACTCAGGGACGAACTCCAGGTAGCTATGTAAATAGGGTGTCTTCCATGGCTTCTTGGATCAACGGACGAGCGTGAGAAGAAGAGATTCGAAGGGCAAAAAGGATGGACGGAGAGGCAGTGAAAAAGAAAACGGAAGAATAGGTTCGGATGAGAATGAAAAGGTGAAAAAAAGAATACATCGGCAGCAAAATTTTTCTGTTTAAAATGCCTGCTTTCCTCTGATTTTGAATCTTCGTATGTAAACCGCAAAATACTCGCATGTAAAATATATAACGTAAAAGATCAAAAATCATTCCCTGAATTTGAGGGTTAATTCGATCGAGAGCCATTGCAAAATCTCGCGGTGAAGAAGAAGTTATCACATCATATCTACTGATCACCTTGCGAATTTTTGTCTAAGAAACTATCGTATTTAAAATTACGCCGGTAAAGAAAATATAAGCCGTATTTTTTCGCAGATTACAGAACACTAAAAATTAATTTTAAGTAGGTGAATCGCGGATGATTATTTCACTTGACTCCTTTTTATTAACATAATTTTTGAATGTCAAATTAAAGACTTCCCGATATGGCCCCGTCATTCACTCCTCACCTTTCGGTCAAGCAAATATTCTGCTTTGAACATATGCTAAATTGAGTGACTGAAATGAATTTGAGAATATCTTTTTAATGATATTCATGAACTAATTACTTTAGCAAGAAGCGTTGCTGGAGTTATTAATAACAAAGAGCTTTAAACTTGATAAATGTTCTTCCGATTACCCAAAACAGTTCGTTAGCAGAGGAAAGCGCAAATTTCGAGAATTTGAGAAGTTGATTACACTGATTTTCAAAGAAGAGGAATAATGTCCCTGAAAAGCAGAACTATTTAACGAGAGGGTCATTATTTGATAAGCGCTTTGTTTTAAAGTTTCTGCGTCGTTCCGATAGAGTATAGAGAGTAAATCTTTCTCATANTATTTTATTTAAATTGTTCATTAATACTTCGTTTAATAGGGCCAGGTAATTTATTATGCATTTTAAGTGCCATTACTTCAGAGCTTCTCCCAGTTAAAGTAAGTATATGGGATGGGGTCCTCAAGTTGCCTCTTGCTAAATTTCACGTTGGTCCTCCAATTTCATGTCCAGATTCTGATGAATGTAGACAGCACATGCATGAATATATGCTGAGGGCATAGTTGATATTTCCCATTCCTTGAATAATGGTTTGTGAAAGACTTTCCTGCGAACTCTGGCCATTGCACTAATCACTCTCATTTGCAATATGAAAATACGTTTCCAATGGGAATCGTGATACCATAAGTCACAGTTGCTTGGAAAGTTGCAAAGTACGATAATCTACCTTTATAACAATTGGTGTGACAGCCAAAGTCAGTTTACTGATTGAGTAGGTAAGTCAACTTAGTTTTGATCCTAGATTACTGATATGACCCCCAGTTAAGTTCATGATCATTTTCAGGTAGTTAATAGGTCCTTGATTTGAATTTTCTAAATATATAGAAAGGGAGGATTTAATATCTCGATTTTTCCTGTATTTTCCAAAAGTTGATTTTGAATGAACCAATCAGTTATTTTATTCGCTTGAACATTTATTCGAGACTCTGCAACATCCAGATGTTTATTCTTTACTGTATTGGCAACGTAATCGTATAGTATAGTATAGTATAGTATAGTATAGTCTGTTGACACAAGCTCGTTTGAAAAATGATCGATAATACTTTATACATTAAAACATGTGTGTATTAATGGGATTTAACCCTTCAGCTGCGGGAAACGTACTTCTACGTTCTTCTAAGGGGACAGCGGGAAAAAGGTATTTCTACGTTTCACCTGCTCTTTATTCCCCGTTCTTTTTCCTTTCTCAATTTTATGGCCCTACCTCTCAATGTGACGCTCAAAGGCTCACTCTTCTGTATTGTTCTAGATTGGGAAAATCTAAGGGATTTTGCACTTCGGGGGAAACCCAAATCTTCGATTTCTTAGCGGATTTACGAAATTAGTAATAATTGATAAAAATCAAGATATCTGCGAAGTGTTTGGTATCAAAATGATCAGCAAAGTGCAAGGAAATTAAATTTGGACTGCTTATACAAAACAAATTTCTTATTAAATATATTATATATGATACCAGCCATAATTTCTAAACAATAACCACTGACCGAACCCATAAGAAAAACGTCGACCCGACCTTTAGGACTTCTACATCTACATCTACATAAGTACCCTGCAAGCCGCCTTCCGGCGTGTGGCAGGGGGTGTAAACACCAAGATAACTACCAAGAAGACTTAGGACTTGTCTGAGCCTCCAGTACTCCTGATACTTTTCTCCCGCACACAGATGTAGAAAAATCTGAGGGTCCCGCAGCTGAAGGGTTAATAGTTTATTTTAGTGCCACGTAGACATTCATAATCACCGCTATACATATTTCATCAATATGGCCATCGATTTCCATCCTCTTCTATATCAACGATTACAATTTTCATTTGAATGGCACAGAAGAGACAAAAAAATATCAAAGTAAGAAATTCGAGAAGAATTATGAGATTAGGGTTAAGATATTCCATACTGTTTAAAAAATGGTTCATTTAAAAAAATTGAAGATTCTCCTTAAAAGTGTAAAATAAATCGTCTAAAAAGAAATCTTAATAAAATGAATATGTTAACACATATCAGCACCCGGTCACAGAACATGTAGCCATAGGCTTCAGTTTCAAAATTTATTGATTTAGTTAATCTTGAATCCTTTTCGACTATTATTCATTATTCGAAAACATATGTAGAAGTAGAATTATTTTTATTGGTTCCTCGAGAACTAGGGTCTGTAACTGGTGCACAGTTACAGATTTCAGATACGTACACAAAAAATCTGTGTCAATGCGTATGTTCGCCCATTGTCATAGAAAACATATGATATACTCTTGTTTACGACTTACTAGCACTAATTCTAATAAACATTAGCTTGAAATTTCAACGAGACTAGCTTTCTCTATCAGTATCGCATTAAATAAAAAATGAAAAGTAATGTCTAAGGTTTGCTTGCAGTGAGCAGTTGAGATGATTCTTCTTTTCATAGCAAAAATGTAAATAGAATCGAGTATTTTAGATATAGAGCAATAACGAAGGTGAAAAAGTCATGTAGCTTGGATTCGAACGCTGATCTCTAACTTTCCGGACGGACCCTCCAGCCAATTGAGTTAACATGAGGACAGTTCTCGCTTCGTTTATTGGAAAATTCTATGAGAACCGTGGCAACAACTGGTGCCACTAAGTGGAGCCTCTATACTCTCCGTGGTAACTCAATTGGCTGTAGCAACCGCCCGGATTTGTGTTCGGGTCTCGGACGCGTATAGTTTTTAATATTCCATTTCCTGGGGCTTTCCCCGGAACATAGTGCATAGTTTATAATCCTTTTCCTTCTTTTAGCTCTGAAAAAAGCGACCTCGAGCCTTAGGCTATAAAAAGTTTTGATTCAGAAAGTGAGACAAATTCAATAAATTATACGATGTATAAGAATATTTGTTTGCCAGAAAAAAATCCAAAACGAACGATTTTGGAGTAACAGAAAGAACCGGTCTAATGGAGGGTGTTCGATACACAAGGTCCAGCAATTTCGGGAGGCTCGTAACCAAATGTTTTATTGTCACGATGTATCATTCATCGCCATCAGTTAGGGCTATCAACGTCCCAGGAGATGCATCCGATAAAAAATCGTTCCTTTTCCAGAGATATTGCAGTGGAAAAAAGAGGACGTATCGTATCGGCATTAGCCAATCCATAAATTCAATTTTCTTCGTATTCAAGCTGTAGAGTCCATATTTGGAAGACAGTCCGCCACGCCGTTGAAGTTTACCAGTCGTTTGACAGGTACCGTAGCTATTTTTTCGCTCCCTTGTGCGCCTCGCGGAGACTTTGACGACCAATTAGGATCTCGATTGGCTGAGCTTCGGAAGAAAGATGGTGTTCCCAATAAAGGAAGGAGTTGAAGAGGACCGACTTTGGGTCCACCCGTTAACGACGGTTACAGTATCGGAGGCCCAAATACAGACGATGAGCGTCTCAAGAATACCGAAATATAAAAAGCTTTCGATTCTCATGTATTTTTTCATTTGAATGGTGTTATTTATTTATTACGCAGTCAATGTCCACAATAGAGATTTTTATTTAAGTAACTTCCCATGCTGAAAATATAATGAATGTAAAACTAATACGTCGCCGAATTTCAAATCGATTAGCATGATACTTTACTTGTTCAATACTTTTGTTTCTTACCCTAAAAAAGAAATTATTTCCAATGCCTGCCTATACCTGCCGATATAGAAACAGAAAGATAAAATGAGTGATAAGGCTGAGATGTATACAAAGTGTTAACTTCTACGCGACCCCAAAGTATTGTAGTACATGTGTATAACAGTAACTATATTTGTGCAGATATTTTAGGAATTTTTTGCAAACGTTTACAGGAAAAATATTACAAGATATGATATCCGAGATTAGTACTTCATTATTAATTTTTATTGAAATGTGCAACTTTTTTTCTATACTTTTTATAAATTTTAAATTAAAATGTAAATTAAATCTAAACTAAAACTATATAACGTATGGTCCAATGCGGCACGGAATTGCATTCAGTCGGTAATGTTTCGGAGGAAATTCAGAAGGAAAAGGTTTCGGAAGCCAAAAATAGAAAATCTGTATTTAGCTTTTTAATGGGTGAATGTACTTCGATTTTCTTTTAGTGCATAATTAATCAAGAACTTTATGCAGTGATTATTAGCCAATCGGAAACTTATTATATTGCATTTTTAATTCTCTACATATCTTCTTACATTTTCCCTTGAACGGTTTTTGAGAAGAAATAGAATAAAATAAAATACGTCTTTATTTAGGGTGATATTGAGACTGAATAGTCGCCTCTTACATCAAACCCTTTTTTATTTTTAAACATGGGTAAATGTAGACAAAAGTTGCAATGAAAAAGAGAAGAAGAAAAAACTACAGAGAGATTATTACAGAGTGGATTAAGAAAAACCTAAGTCTCGTACTTAGGAAAAAATGTCCCCTGCAGGAAAACACCAGCAAGAAATGAACTAAACATTAAATAATCTTGGTTATAAAGAGTATAATTTATGAAATGAACAGAAAGTGCCTGAGAAAACCATTAGAAATATACGCTTGGCGATATGTTTTTGAATAGACAGAACCTCGAAATAATGATAGGAATGCAAATCCTAAACAAAGCAAGGAAGTACAATTATGCACTTCGTCACCTTTAATTTGTCTGTCAGTGTAGAATGACCTTGATTCGCCCAACTGAACGTTCATCATTTTCAATTCACATCTTTTGTAAAATTACTTTGATATCCTTTCCGCAGCACTCTCAAAACTTATAAAGATGCAGGCAGTGTTGATCTTGTAACTAGATCACAGTGAGGCTCTTGTAACTAGATCACAGTGAGGCTCTTGTAACTAGATCACAGTGAGGCTCTTGTAACTAGACCACCGAATACTTGACATTACTCTTTATGATATTCCATCATTATTCCATACTCGCCGTCGTTCATCGTCTCCTCTCTTTCTTCTTCTCATCACTCCCATTTCGCTTTCACGAACGGCTTTAAGTCTGACAAGCGTGAGACTAAATAGCAACATTAGAAGAAAGTTAAAGAACAGCGGACCGTTGAAGGAAGGAAGAGAGAAGAGAAAAGAACGGTGGGAAAAGAAGAAAGGCGGAGTGAAGATGAATAGAGATGGGTCACAAGGAAAAAAATGAAATTGAAGTAAGTATGGAGAGATGTGAAAAAGAATGCTTGGTCCACTCCCCATCCGGTCACCGAAGCAGATCCGTATCTGCCCTCTCATTAGGCCTCGCCATCCCTCTGCTCTCATTTGTTTTGACCTACGCCACCGAGGTGTGATGAATGGGCTTATGGTTCCATCCCTGGGCCGCGCCCCGCGCTCTTTCTTTTTTTTATCGGGGGTCACGTGACGAAGCTGTTTTTTGCGGACGCGCCATCTGCTGTTTTTCTTTTTTTCCTCCTTTGCGAGTTGAGGGCGTCTGATAAATGTAGTATGGGCGAGTCACTCTCCTCTTCCATTCTCAAGGTGTGGTTTCCACTGGCCTCTATGCACGTTGCGTCCGGTTGCTGCCTTACCGCGTCCCGCCTCTCATGTACTTTTGGGGGTGTTTCCGCTCCATCTTACTCTATGCTTCTCGCACGAGAGGTTTTAGTGAGATATCATTCTGGACTGAATACTATGGCACAAATAAGTTCTCAGCACTATTCGGCCAACATGGCGACGTTTTGAAGCCACGAAGAGCTTCTGAAATTGAGGTGTCCAACACGCCTGCCAATTGCTTAGTAAACATTTTATGGAATAGAATCGATGGAAGAAGCTGTGACTTTGTGATACTCGATAAAATTAATAGTTAAAATGAAGAGATATATTAATATATGATAGTTATTTTTAATGCTATTTTACAAGCATTAAATTTTATTTAATGCTTGTTCTAATATTAATCTTAAGGGAAGTCAAAGAAGCAATTTTAAATCTTCTCAAAAAATTACGATCGACATATTTGTTGGTTAAGGAAAAATTCGACCGGTATGATATTTTTCTTTTAGAAAACAATTTTTTTTCCTTGGAAGAATGTCCTGTTCTTAGAAAAAATGAATTTCTGTTTTTTTGCTATGCATTTCTTCCATCAATCGAATAAGGTTAATTTTTTGGTTTAATTTGCATGAAATTATTCCATTTCTATTTTAATTTTTTTTAGTGATCAACCTTGCGGCTAATTCGATGCAGTTGTCAGCCTTCATGTCCTACGCCCTTCATCCTCTGTCAGCTCTCATTCCCACAATAACAGTCTGAACTAATCCCTTATGGCGAAGGATGTACCCAAACACCATATTCCTCCCATTTTACAGTTTACCCAGGATGCTTCTTTTTTCACGGACAAATTTGAGAATCCGTGAAATGGTTTCCAATTTTCGCCGCTAGGTGGCAGCACCGGTATTTTCAAGATGACCGTTCTAACTGTTGGTAGAGAATAATATATCAAATCAATGTATCGGGGCACCTAAACACAATTTACTATGCATTAAAACGAACCGAAAACAATAGATGACAATCACAAATGGAAAGCAATCAAAACCCAAGCTAGTTGCTAATGTAAATAAAACAATTAAATGACACTGAGCATGAGTTAAAAATTGATAACGAGATCATTTTCTGTTTTTAAGCCATTTGACGGATAAACACAAGCAGTTAAGTTATGCATGGGACTGATATCTTCAATTTACCTGTGCTAAAAGTATAACAAGAACATAAAACTTCTAAAAGAAAAGGTACTCAACACGGTTTTCAGTGGCGTGGCAAAGTTGAAGGTTCACACGATCTGCGAAGAAGTATTCGATAAAATTCATGGTTTGATAATAGCAATCTTTCTCTTGTTTTTATCTTTTGTTGTTCCTTCGTTTGAGTTTTTCTTTAATTCTACGTTCGTTTGTTCACCTATTTTTGTTGATACTCAATCCAAGAATTACATTCACTCTGTTTAGAGCAACTTCCGAGTCCTTATATCAGACTTAATATTTCGTTAGTTGTCAATGGTTTCTTCTTTCTTCCTACCTATTCTCCCCTACGCCTGCAATCTCTGATATTGGTTCGACTATTCCTCGACTAATTGATGAAAATCGCTTAGTATTACTGTGTTTTAGTATCCCTTCATTCCACATTTTTATCCCGATTCTCTTTGCATTTGTCTGCTCTTCATGACTACTAGGTTTTCGTCTGACCTTATGTTTGCTCCGGAATATGCATTCAGTTCAGAATTTGGTTTAAAAACATTTTAAATAAGCTAACAATAATGCAAACTCCATAAACAATTGCATAGAAACAACGTAGCAATATTGATTTCTCATCGAATCCAACTGATTTCAACAAAATTGGGGGGTTATGATAGAACATTACCAAAATTTTATTACATGTTTCACGGGCAAGCTATCATGCACTTAACGTGCGCTATATGTAGTGACTTAATCACTGCTACGAACTGCACCTTCGTTACCGAGTGTGGCCACCTTTTCCATTACAGTTGTGTGCTCCGATGGCTCGACAAGTAAGTTTACAAGTACGCTTGGTGCTATAAATAACCTAATTACAGGTTTCAAAGAAAATTCGTTCATTAAAGGGAGAATACATGCCCTCTGTGTCGCTCCCAGACCTCGGAAGAAAGAATTCACCGTGTTTATTTCAACGTAGATGCAGAAGATATAAGTAACTCTTTTTATATTGATTGCTTAAATTTGACTGTTGGATTAAAAGAGACCCATATCAAAAATTTAAAAGAAGATAATTCTTACCTGACCTCGAAGAACAAAGCCTTAAGGTTGGTATTCAGTTTGAAGATAGCACTAATCACTAGAGGTTTAGAGAAGAAATTAAATCTCTTATTTCTCTCAAACTTATCGTAGAAGTCCATATCCCTTCCGATAACCTTTATTTTTGGTGATAGAGGAAATTACTATAATCGATCACTTACTTTAATCTGTTCTTCTAAACAGGAAGGGAGTAGGAGATGTCAAAGAAATGTATTTATTTGGATATTTTCATTCAGCTTGTGCTTAAGTTACATTCATTCCACCTGTTTTTGAGTTCTCATTCCAAAAGTAAATTTATCCCAACTTTTAATGTTCATTTTCAACCGCTGGCTCTGATTGTTTGAATCGTTGAAACCACTGCAAGAGAAAAGCAGAAATTGCAGAATAGCTTGTAGTTTGAGTTTGAGTAATATTAGTTTTTGAGGATGGACCAAATATACGGTTTCATGTCAATCTAATAATTTTGCGTGGAAATTCATTGATCTTTATTAGTGACGATTGCCCGAATTGATGTAGACTAGGGCCCCCAAGGACAATCGGAAACTAGGATGATACGGAAGAAACATTTTGCATAAAGAAATTATGAAATGAACTTGCCAATTTCATGCCTTGTTAGACGTGTATTTACAATTAAAAGATCACTTTGAAGTAAAAACTCTATTTACCGTTTTACTTCACAAAATATCTTTACTAAGCAAACTCTACAATGTGAAAATTATAGAAGACAATGATATAAACAATATATTTGCAAATTTTGCGAGTAAAAGATGAATTGAATATGTTCTTGTGTTGAATCTTTGCCTTGCGCGCCACGGCGTAAGCTTCGTAGTATAAATTCGTTTTCATAAGTTGTTAATAAATTTAAAATTTTAATACATATAAAAATAAAATTCAGAATTTCTCGAAAGCGATTCCGTTGTTTTCTTTGCGCAATTTTTCCAAATCACGTATAACGAAAAAGAGGAGGCAAATACTTTTCTCAATGCATCTTCCCAAAAAATGTTGGCATTCCTTTGACTTTTGCAAGACAATTGCACTCAGATGTTTACTCAGGAAAAATAGTTACACTGAGAGAAATAACAAATTATGAGATTTTGATTTTGAATTTGATATCATTAAATTCAGTGTTTCTTTAATGTAGGAAACTAGAACATGGGTGTGAACAAAATCGCTTCGGATACCAAATTTACCTTTAAAATATATTTAAATTTTCATGCCCGATATGATTGTAATTAACCGTTAATAAATCGAAAAATACTCTCTAAAATTACTGTTTTACCATACAGAATAATTTTCGCCTAACCTTTCCTTTCAATAGATATATTATGCGCGCCGGTCTCCCCTTTGAAATACTCGGGGTTTTTTGAGATACGTTGTGCTAGATTAAGTGACATACATTATTTAACTGTACGAATTATATAATACTAATTATAGCATAAAGAAGCATTATTAGTGAATATATCTTATCGCCCAAAATATGTTTTTAAAAGAGCTTGGGTTGCGTGGCTTACCAATATTACTGCAGTATCTGCAATAAGAAAATGTTCTTTATACTTGTAAATGGAAATGAGCATCTTTTGCTGAAACACACGACTTAATATTAAAATAATATATACGTTGTTAGAGAACCAAAAAATTTAAAATATTTTATCACTGAATCAGTAAATTAAAGACAATATATTTTGAAGCCCTTAAATCTTTATTTTACATTCATTGACCATATTCTCTACTTTCCGCAAAATCCTATTCCTAATATATACTATAATTCCTCCCAATTCCGAATCGAAAGTCTCCATTTCCAAGGGTCAATATTCCTAATTTAATTCTTCAAAAGAATAAAAGGCTACCATCGACCGAAACGTTCAAAATAACGTATTCTAAGAGGGATATAAATAATGTTCAGCCTTTTTCTTCAACATTGAAATATTTATCGCGATTTCATTTACTTCAATGTTTCCTCGTTTGTAAATATTTTGCAAAGGGAATTGCCCAATTTTTAATATTCTGTTAGTAGTATTATCTAGGCGAAGATGACTCCCAACTGCTGAGGGAGACGTATTTACCTAGGAATAGAAAACTCCCCTAGTGGAAGAGTATCATCTTTACCGGTGAGTCATCTATGCCGGTACATGCATGTGTAAGCGAAAATAGCAAAGCAGACATATGTACCACGGACTACACGGAACTTCGGTTAACTCGGATAATCGAGAACCCACTGTACTGATATAAATACTGTTAAGGAAATCTCTGTCAATGCTTTTTAGAACGCAGCATATTCTGTATATTCAGGATAAGGAGGAATACAGGATGTTGTAGTATTCCAAAGAGGCTTGGGAGAAATTAGTTTTTATTATAATTCAAATAATTTTGTCAATTTTACCGCATTTTTCTTATGCCATTCAATAATTTATATCGCACTGGACAATTATGTGCACAAAATCATCTGTTTCTCCATTAAAGTACATCTTCACTCTGGAGATGGTTGAGAACTTATCCAAACATGCATCTTACTAACAAATTTGCTTAAACTAATTTTATTTTTAGGAATGTTATAAGAGATCTAGAGCAGGAGCTGCTTTCAGCAAACTCAGCTATATCGTCAATGAAGGGACATTTAAACGTACATTATAAAAGAATTGAGGAGCTGAGAGCAGAGAATAAAGTCCTCCGAGATCAACTCGAAGGGTGAGGAAATGTACAGTTTGTATATTTTCAGTTTATTGGTTGCCTACGATTTCATTGTGTATACTTTTATTAGGTTGCAAAAAATAGTAAATGAAACTACGTCCGAAGATGTCGGTTTCTTAAGTGCCTCTTTTGGATCACCAACTGAAAGTCGATTTCTTCCTGCGTTTTCCTCTGCACTCAAAAGGTGAGTGTGTGTATCTTACTTTAGAAATAAAGGCCATTCTTAAAAATTGAATTCTCAGGTGAATATTGTGTGAGAAATGAAAAAAATTACAAAGCTATTAAAGGTAATTGTAAATAATTTAAAAAATTAATGGAAAAATAGAAGATATATCGTACTTCTAATAAAAACCACTTGTTATCCCTGAAAATGTTGCCACTTTTGCTATAGAATTCAGTCTGGTGTATATCTCTACTCTCAAAAGATCTTTAAGTAGGCTGGTGAAGCATCAGCAGATACATCTATTTTTTAATCAAGCAGAAACGATTTTAACATTAGGTTACTGCATAATGATTTCTAAAGAAGAATGCAAATTACAAATTTATGATTTTAAAAGCGGTAAAAGTGGCGATAACTTTCACCATAATGAAGTTTCACTCCGTATCGCTTAAATCTATCGGTTATATTCGAAGATTTCATTCCTGTATGGCAATCCTGTATGGCAACATGATCTTTATAATTCCATCATAGACTGGAAAAGGACCATTTTACTTTGTTAGATTCAAAGGAGTTCTATTTTACTAGCAAATATTAAGCATTCAAGATACGGTTGGGCAGCATAATCATCAATCTACAATCAAAAATAACTAATCTGACATATGCTGTTACGTATTTCATCAGTTTGTTGGTCCATTTTCCAGATCCACGCCTATTCACCCACGGTTTTTGCGAATTTTCTTGGCATTCCGTAGTCTGTTACCCATTCTTTAATGCTCACTAAATGTGCACTCCTTTTTTCCTCAAGTTTTTTATCAATTTTTAACAATGGAGTAAACGTTTTTCTAATTACGTCACCAGACACCTTCCTTTCCTTTAATCACCTATCTACCTTTTTTATTTAGTAATATGCTACTCCTGGCCTCGGGAAAAAAATTATGGCATTTCGCAAACAGTAATTTTCCTAGGGAGATTGTCTCTCAGAGACTCTGATGGACTTAGTTGTATTGAGCAAAATTTGAGCCAAGCAAAATACTTAAAGTCTGAATTTATTTTAAGAAATTTTCCACTTATTCTCCCTAATTAACATTTCACATGATTTTAATGCACTCACTTCACTTGGTTTGAATGTATCTACTTTCACTACAATTATTGTAGTGAAAGTAGATACAAGAGAAGATGAATGAGAGTAGTAAATTGAGAGTATGAATGAGAGTAGTGAAGTGAATTATTCACTTCACTACTCCCTTTCATAGTCACTCTTATATTTGATCTCTTTCGTTGTAATGATTTAAAATAAATGAAATATTCCTTATAAAGGAAACATTTTTCGCTGACATCTAATATCACAATAAGATACTAAGATAGATGCATTTTTCAAATTACTAGATAAAGCTGTATGGTTAAAACTGGAGGTTGAAATAGAACAGTATCAAACTTTCCGTGAACATATAACCCTTACCTTTGGGAATAACGAATACATTTCTTTAAGATTCTCCACGGATCTCTCGAGGAAACGGCTCTATCGGTCGTGTATAACAGGAAATCCTAAATCAAAAAGACGACGGAGATCCAACAGATGATCCGTTTCCAATCCTTCAAAACCATCAGCAGCATTCCAGGTATGTACATTAGGTGATACAGCAGACTTGCATTCATTATCTGTGTACTCGTAAGTTGGTATATTAACTCGCCGTAAAAATTATCTACCTTTATTTAATGCGGAGGTAAAATTGGCTACAACTATGATAGGTTTCAATATTTTTTACCTTTTTTATCAAAACGATTTCCTTAATGTCGATATTATTCTAAATGAGAGTTGAATTATGGTTTCGTAAATTTATTCCTGACCTTATTTAACTCAGGCGGCTTTCTTTAACTTCATCTGCCACTCTCAACCAGGGATAGAAAACCATCTTTTCGTGAAAGATTTGTTAAATCCACTCCCAAGGCCTAACTTTCCAAATACCAAGCTTGGCTTTCATTTATTTGAAACCAAATGTCAAATTTCCCTTTCATTTTCATAGTATTTTATAAATTACGTATGAATATATTTTCGAAGGCGAAAATTACTAATTCCTGTATCTGTATGGAAGATGGGTGGTGTATCCAAATTGTCCGTATAAAGCAAGAGTTGGCAATGTATTGCAAGTTCGCGATCCCATACAGGAGTCATTCGTTCATGAGTTATCTATGGTTTAATTTCTCATGCAGGGGTCATTCGTTCATGAGCTATCTATGGTTTAATTTCTTTTTTCTGAGACACCTTAACCTATTCCTCTGCGATTTCCGATGTTGTATGCCTTTTCCTCTCCACATTGTCTCTCAAATGAGCCACGGTTTAAAATGAAAATGGAAAGTTTTTATCCTATCACTTAACAACAACATCGCAACCTTAACATCGCTATCAGCACACTTATGAATTCTACTGAAGATACTGTAATGTTTCTGACAGTACAAAGCAGTTAGTTATATCAATAAATACAAATTATATTCAGTTTCACTTGCCTTGAATAAGCGAGGTTTACTACAGTAGTGATACGAACTGAAAGAAGAAGTAACCATATTACGCGGACACCAAAGTCTTTTACGGCACACCATTATGCCGCGACACACCGGATGGGCGATGATTTCCTCCATGCAAATGAATTAACTGAGTTTCAATCTCGGCTGCATTACCTTTAAATTCTTTCTCCAATTTTTTTGTTAACTAATTTTCGATTAATTGTAGTTATGAAAAGTTAGAACAAAGTAAATCATCGGCATACTTGAAAAGTTGAGTTTTTCTTACAAAAAATCTTTCATACTTAAAACGTTACTTGTGGTAAATTCTAGTCTAAATAAACGTGTGCTGGTTAAATCTATTAATTTCTTCCAATGAGACCGATTTTAACTATTAAAGAAATATTTTGAGAAACTGGACTCAAGTAGTTCACTCAAACGCTTGAAAAACATTACACCATTCTTGAGGACAGTCACAGCATTACGAATTAAGGAAGATGAAAAAAGCAGGATTCGAAGCCGGGACTTGCCAGTCTAGCCACTGCGTTCTTGTCAATTCATTGTTTTTATTATAATCACAATGTAACGGGTATAATATAGGCATTTTTAACAACTAATAAACTAAACATATCAGGAAATTGGAAACGTTACGTAGTGCCAATGAAAAACTATTCGCCTTGCATTAAAAACTAACAAAACCAAACACTGTTCGAGTGGCATATCAATTATACTCAGCATTATGTTAAACAATAAATTGTTAGATATTTTCATAGAATACAATATTTCTGGAATACATATTTTTCCGGAGTGATGACATTCCACAGACTGATTGATAGTGTCAATCTATTTTGCATTAAATTTGAATGGAATAAATGTGAATTTCAGGAATTAAGATATCGGTATTCAAATGAGCATTTATAGTGAAAGAAAGAAGACTGAATGAAATGGCTCGTCAAAGAAGCCATTTGCGAGTGCGCCTACGCATTAAGTCGGCCAGACGTGTAAAGAGAGACAAAAACTGGAAATTTGGCACTTCACCGGGAATAACATTAATACAATCGTTTTACAAACTTCCTCGGAAATAAATTCTGCTTTGCCATAGAGATGCACCGTGATTTGTGCACTTAAGTTCGCAGTTCTTGGGCGAAACAAAGCCTCTTGAGACGGCTGGTTTCGAAACGGTGGAAGAGCAGCGGCGCCCATTTCATTGAGATCGCGTCGACGTAAATCGAACACTTCGCGGGATAACATGAGATTCGCCGATAACGCGCGAAATAAGTGCGACGCGTATATAAAGATATCCTCGGAAGCCATTTTTCTCTCTCTCTTTTTGCCCCTTTATTTGCACCCCTTGTAAGTCCGAGTGGGTGGCGAGGAGAAAGTGCGCCCCTCTCTTTATAGCCGATGTTATAAATTCCTTCTCGTATAGGAAACTTTCGGAGACTTTTTATTATCTGATGTCACCTTCCGAGCAAAATGTGAGTGTCAGCTTAGAATCGGAAAGGTGTAGCTGTCGGAGCGGTATTCCGACCTAAGTCACGCATATGAAATACCTCTTCCTGAAAAGTGATATATATTATTATTTACGTTAACCCGAGTGTCCTATATTTTATGTTTTCCTCGTAATTTTTGGGCACCCAAGCAGATAATTTAGCTCGACTCATCCAGTCTAATTTGATGAACAGAAACAAAACACACGATTATTTACATCTCATCACAAAGGTTCAGAGATCCAGAGCGAAGACAAGTCGTGCGAAAGACAGAATATTTGCGTCAATTCAGTTATTCAACTTAGCAAGAAGGGGTCGAAATCTCAAGTGTTCGCAATATAGCTGTGTTGGTAAAGGTGTCTGCACATAATATTGAGAGCTTCAGCCAAAACTATGGTGAATAAAAATGTCAAGCTTGAAAAATACTCCATTTTAACGAAAACGTTTACTAAACCACAAGATTTATACACGCACGACCATGGTTTCGCAGCATGGCTGCATCATCAGGTCCAAGCAATCGAGGGAGTGCTCCGTTGAGTGCATTAAGTAAGGAACCATGGTTCGAGTCTCAGTAATGTCGCTATGTCTCACATCCGCTTATCCTTTGGTTTTAAGGCGCTCAATGTTCAAAGGGTTTCCTTTTCCTTAGAGAAATCTTTGATAAATTAGATGTAAATGGAAATTTGACCTGGTACACACAGGGACAGGATAGTGTACTGAAGACAGCACTGGAAGGAATACTGGAGGAATTGTAAGAAAGTCATTGATTGAATGACGATAGAAAGAGAGAATTATGAGGGAATAAACACATTGGCAGGAAATAGAAAGCCTTAGGAAAGCGTTAACAAACTAATACGAATTGATAAACCATAATTAGGAATAATTATGAAAACATAATGTATTTTTCTGAATACAGCAACTTTTTTTCTCAAAAGTGGTAGATATAAAATGAACTTGTGAAAGATGGACGAAAATAAGCTTTTATAGCGATTTAAGATCTAACAATATGTTAAGACTGATCGGAAATTAAACCGACTGAATCATTTCTACGTTGAAATAAATTCATCAGCTCCTCTTGTACACATATAAAGAGATTGAACACAAGTCACACATTCTGTCCGAACGAAAATCAAAAATTGGTTAGGTAATTAATCTACGAATATCGAGGCCAGTTATTTTCATAAATACCAAATAATGTTCGTCTTTGGGTGGCCATTACCTCGATCACTGTTTACTGCCCTACTGGACCTCGCGAAACCTATTTTGATATCCCCATGTTTCGACGGAACCCCATTTCTGTGTTCATTACTAAAAATGATAACATCATAGCAACTTCTAATTGCAAAATCACCATCAAACAAGTTAGCGTTACGCGGGAGATATAGCTGCGTTATGACGCTAAAAACTTCATTATGTAAGATCATGATGTAATTAGGCTATGTTTTTATTCTACTATTACAGAATTACTAAAGAAGAAAGTAGTTCCAAGCGAAATATACCGTTCTTATGAATGGTTTCCTAGATTCGCTTTCCACAATATTTTGTGCTCCCTGATTTTCATTAACTGGTCTGAGTTGGAAAATTTCTCAAAATTCCTTCAGTAAGTGCGTTTTATCTCTCTCCATGAATGATTATATACTATATACTATATTTTGTGCTAAATATTCTTAAGCTAGTTCATTAGTTAGTTTATCAGCCTGAATAAAATGTAATTTTTAAGAAATATCTTAGCTTTAGCACAGAACTTGTGCTAAATTATTATTTATCCTTCCATTCCTGGTGTGAAATTGGCTGATTTTCTTCGTAAAATCTTTACGGAAATGGTATAATTAAATTTCTCATAAGCTAATATTTACTTTTAACCTAATTTGAGTGCTCCATTTCGTAGATTTTATTCTTCTAGAAGTAAGCATTTTTGTCTCATGGAAGGGTTTTAGGAGTAATTCCCCTGTAGGTCTCTTGTATCCTTGTTACTTAAATTAACGATGAAATGCAATAGCGTAAGTAACAAAATAGGTCCATTTGTTTGTCGGTACATCGTCACACAACACACATTTTAGAAAATGTGTAGCGCACTAAAAATCCATCGTTTCGATAAAAGGTTTGTGTGCATAACGAACGAGCATAGTATCATTCGCGATTAATATTTTTAAAACATTCCTTAAGTAGTAAAATTTACCAACAAGTAAGTAAACAAACATTTATTTTGTAAAATGTAAATTTAACTGACTAACGTGTGTATTTGTGTGTGTGTGGTATTTTTGAAAAGAGTTTCTTAATATTAAAATAGGAAATCGTTTTCTAGAGTTAAGTAATTCCTGTTTTTTATTTTCCTTTGTTTTGCCTTTATTTTGTATACTCTGCAACCCGTTTATAATTGCGGAAATTTATAAGCGGTTGGGACCAGAGTAAAGCCCTCCTTGGCTGTACTAAATCACTTCTCTGTTTACCTCTTAAGAATACCAAGGATAATTATTATGATCCCAATTACAGCTGGGCCATATTTGAGTCTTAAAATTACAAAATCACAATATGGATCAGGGAATGACTGATTAATGATTTCAAACATTATAGATACATAACATATAAGAAAATTCAATGAACCGATCCCCGGAAAATCCTCTCAACTGTACAAAGTACTTGGTGAAATGTCGTTAAAGGCACAAACTGTTCAATCCAAAATTGCAGAAGCCGCAAGATGAATGTGCTGTTTCCCGTATATTGAAAGGCAACGTTCATGACAGTTATTGAATTGCCCAAAACTTCCATTGGAAATCCACGTTGCTAAAATGGTCGATTCTAAATTAAAGGAGGAAAAGCTTTATATATCCAGGACCACTTCGACCAGAATTCGCAACCCACCTGCGCATCCAAAAAGTAGATATCATGTATCACAAATATTGGGCTCTTTTTAAGCCCTTATATAAACGAAATATGAAAAATTAACTAGAAGTCTTCACACAAAATATCTAAGGAAAATTTCAGCTGAGAATTTGTCTTTCATTTGTATTTAATAGAAATAATAAGGTACGATATTATAATGTATACTTAAAATGAACTTTAACTAATGTTCACTTTGGAGCCCGGCATCATAGTGTTAGATATAAAGTGAAGACCCATGTTAATCCATCAAACACCTAGGAGATTAAATAGAACATTCACTTGAACAAAACATTACAATACCGGACCCTAAAGTGAACATTAGTTAAAGTTCGTTTAGAGAATGCATACTAATACGCACATACGCACTAAACGCACATGCCACTGATAACTCGGAGGGAATATAACAATATAATACCAGGCTTTAATGTTCAAAAAATACCACCAAAATGGTTAACGTAAAGTATAATTTACTTTAAAATATTCTAATGGAATGTAATTAAAGTGTTCCCTTCCTTGATTTAGTTTTGAAACGAGCGATGTTATTCCTAAACAATTTAAATTATCCTATTTCGTTGAGCTAAGAAAAAGCGTGGAATAGAGGAGAATGGATTAAGGGACGAATTAAGTGGAGTCAATGAAAAAGGATTGATGGTAATGGAAGCGAGTAAATGCTGTTGGAGGGGACAGTAGGAGAACGTGACTCTGCTGGACAGTCACGTGACGTCGTGGGGGCCCCCACCCCTCTACAGCCCTACCCTCCAATTCCCGACCGATCGCTACCCAAAAACTTCGCTAAAACCTTCAAAAAGAGCGCTGACCGGGATTGCGAATCCAGAAACGTCCGTTTATTAAACTGTCCGCCTGCGGCCGCTATCGGATCGCAGCGCGGCCTCTTCAGCGGCAAGAAAACGGTGGATTTGGTCACATATTGTAGTCAGCTGAGGGAGTGGGGGATGCCTTTTTCCCGCCATCGTTCCACTACACTCGACTTTGTCCTTCCTTCTCTCCTCATCCTTTATCCTCACCTTATTCCATACAGCGTTGCCGAAACAATATTTCACTTTTTTGCCATCTCCTTATTCAAAAATAACTGAAGTTTCGCCACTCATAGCAGAAAAAGTTTGCAAAAGAATCGAGACTTCGTCACAATCATCTTTTATATTTTTGGCTAGGTATGAATATAGAAAGAGAGTTATCCTTACGAGGTTTAAAGTAAGGGTTTAAATACTTATCAATATGTCTATTTATATGAATGAGATTCATTTACATTGTTATATTTCTCCTGTAATTGACTCTTATGCGTGTGATAGCATTTTATGTGAACATTTATCACAAGTGTGGACATAACTAATGATGGTGAAATAAATACTGAGTGATTTTCATGCAAAATAAGAAACAATTTAAGTAGTACCCAATCTATGCAAGTTAATAACTTGAATAGTAATAGACTAAAGTTATACATAATTCAGCTTTAATATATTAGAACACTATCAAGCATTGACTTGTAAGGGACTGTCACTTCTCGTTCACAATCATCTCAGGTTCGAAGCCGGGTCATTTGGAATAGTCTTTATAAAATATGCTCGCAAAATTTGCTTGACTGATGACATTATCTTCCTGAGCTATTCAAAATAAAAATCGTCACCAAACGAAGTCAAGATTTGCTGAAATAGAATATTAATTCAGATGGAACTCTCAGTCTTATGAGAAGGGGAAACTTGCGGGAAATATGCCACAACGTTGTCGAAGTTGGCTACTTTCAAACCCAGTCGTCTCAAAATAAACGCTATTTCTGAATTCTAGTTTCATGTCTTTCACAATCATATAAATACAGAGGACACTTGGAACCTCTTTGTAAGGGAAATGCGTAACCTCATGGATAAATTTGTTCCCTCCAAACTTTCGAAACAAACCAATGAACCTCGATGGTATAACAAAGAAACGAGAAAAGCTCTAAAGAAACAAAGGCGTTTACATTCCAAATTAAAAACCGTTGCGAGGCTCCCAAACAATATCACCACGGATAAAATTAAGAGCGAATATAAAGAAGCTAAATCAGTAACGAAACGTACCATGCGAGATGCCCTCCGCCAGTTTAAAAAGAAGATTTTATGCGAATACCTAGACGAAGACC
>KZ308510.1:92299-106874 GCA_000376725.2 Ladona fulva
TAATAGGATTTCCAACATCAATCTGAAAGATTCTGAGATTTTGGTTTCTTTTGACGTCTGTAATCTTTTCCCAAGTGTCCCAGTTCCTGAAACACTTGATGTTTTTAAATCCCTTTTACTAGATTTTGGGTATGTTGACACTGTGGTTATGGAATATTTAGAGTTAACTAAACTATGTATGACTCAAAATGCTTTTCAATTTAACAATAAATTTTATACACAGACTTTTGGCACTACCATGGGCAACCCTCTCTCTCCTTTTTTTGCCAATGTCTTCATGAACCACTTCGAGACCACTTGTAAAAATACTTTTGATTATTTTCCCAATATTTGGTTGAGGTACGTTGATGATATTTTCTCTGTCTTTGACACTTCTCGTTGCAGCATTGACTCGTTTTTAGCTAAACTTAACGAGGTGTTCCCTTCCATCAAATTCACGGTGGAAGTTGAACATGATAATTGTTTACCTTTTCTGGACGTGAAGGTTCTAAGGTCTTCTAACAAACTTGAGTTTGAGATTTTTAGAAAACCGACTTCATCTAACAATTTTATTCCAAATATCTCCTTCCATCCTCAGCAACATAAACATGCTGCATTTCATCATTTGGTTTACAGACTAGTCAACCTACCACTAAAAAATACCGGTTATAACAAAGAACTCCTATTTATTAAGAACACTGCTACTATGTTGGGTTACAATTCTTCTCTTATTGACACTTTAGTTAAAAGGCATAAATACAGACGTCTGATTCTAGATAGTTCGACTTTATCTTCCACTCAAGAATCCACCCATAAATTTATTAAGATTCCTTATTTTCCCGCTTTAACAAATGGACTTTCTAATATTTTTAAACAAAATAACTTTAAGATAGCTTATTTTAACGATTTTAATTTAAAGAATCTTCTGGGCTCTACCAAAGACAAAGTAGACACACTACATAAATCTGGTATATATGAAATTTCTTGTCCAGATTGTAGCCTAAAATATGTTGGACAAACAAAAAGGAAGGTGATAACAAGATTCAAAGAACATCTAGCACATTTCAAATCTGGAAGATTCTCGAACTCGGCAGTTGCCAAACACATGATTGACAACGTACATAATATTTCTATTTCGAACTTAAAATTAGTCAAGAGTATTAATTACGGCTTTGACGCATGGGAAAACTTATACATTTATAAAAATCGTAACCACATCATGAACGATGATTTAGATTTCGATAAAACTTTATTCAAGGTATTGGACTCCGCCTCTTGATTTTCTTTTGTTTTATCTTACTTCCTTGCTACTGACAAGGTCTTTGTCAGTCACGTTTTACCCTCTGAAGATGCTGCTTCTCGCAGCGAAATGCGCATCAGGACTCTTTTAAACTTTGATGGCTTTGGACTTAGTGACTGCTTGACTACTTTTGCCATCAGCGGTGATCATTGCTATTAACACACTTAAGTTTAGATTTCCTTGGAATTCTTTTCTTGAATTTGTAAAAGGAAGAAAATTCCTCAACTATAAAATAATGTACGAAATCTGAAGTAAGATGAAGGAATTCCACGTGGACGATTCATCCGGCATACAAAGCTTGACTCAATATTACTAGAGAAATCATTTTTAATTAAAAATCGGGCCATTCAAGTCGCTATAAAGCTGAAACTGAGTGGAGTAGTCGATTTCGTTTATATTTTCGTCGGCGAAATGCTTTTCTTGGTCTAAAGATAGATCGTGTTAAATTATGAGCCCAAATTGAGAATGTGGGGCTAAGCCAGCTGGCATCGGCTCCCAAGTGCTACGGAAGTGCCAGAAATATTTGCCAAGGAAAGCAATTGGACCGCTGTTGGATTCTGCTCTTTGAATTCCATTCAATGTTATGAAAAAAATCTCGAAGAATTGCACAGCGTTTCATGAATTTGGGAAATTATTAGGAAATATTAAACAATGGATTTGTCCGAAAAGAGAAAATACGCTCTTCAAGTTGATTACGGACAATTTTCAAATATTCTTACTCTCGTTAAGTTTAATACTATGATTACAGCCCCTTCCTAAATTGGTAATTCGAAGGAGATTTATTTTATTTCAATTCTAAATACTCATTCTGCTTATCGCAGAGGCTTATGCATTGCGCGAAGAATTCCCTTAGAAGAGAGAGAAGGACTTATATGTCAAAGAACCGTTTTAAACTGTAATATAGGACTTTTCTCTGCGGGAACGTCGAGACTATACTCATATTGACTCAAAAGCGGACTACAATAACGAAGGGCCAAACTTAGGAATGAAAAATTAAACGTTCTTAAAGTGCGATTCCATTGGAATTGAACGCACGTCGTAAACCATGAACGCGAATTTTTTTAATCGTATAAAACTCTTGATGGCTTGATTACCAATGACGAAGTGGATCATTAAAACTATTAAGTTCTTAATTTTAAGATAACATGCATTAGAATAATTTTTATGAACACGCATTCCCTAATCACAGACTGATCGATCACAACGCGACGAAGACGCGAACTTACAATTCATAATCCGAGCTGAAACGCACCGTCGCAATTCACTTTGAGAAGTTCGATCGCAAAACTTAACTAAAATGCTTTTTATGGAAATTTCGACCGAAGCAACACACTGGAGATACTCCTGTCTCATGAAGAAGAGGTTTCGCGAGCTATTTTCTGAAATTCATTCTCATAGATGTTAGTTGACGAAATATATCGTGTCGACTAGGGGCGGATTTAAGCTATCAGATGACCTAGGCACAAACATCAGATTCAGGAACACACTGGGAAATATGAATGATATTTGGAATTTTCTTATGAAATACACAAATATGAACCCCATAGAAGTATCAGTCGCTTCAATACGGCAAGAATAAGCTAATTAATTTTGAATTACGATATATAGTATTCCTATAAATAACAATTAATGACAGATGGACTTTTTTCATTATATAAAAAGTAATAAAAATCGTCTTAATTTGAGCGAGACTAAAAGTCTCTTCTTCCGTCCAACCCATCTAACCCACTTAGATAGTGACGTCATTAGTGTCATGTATTCTATAGACGTATCATTTGGACTTATTCAACAAGTATAATATTCTTTCCTGAAGCGAAAACCCAAAGCATTTTGTTAATGAGGATTCATCAGCACAGTCTTATTGAGGCCCCCATGTGGTTGAGGCCCTCAGCTAGCGCCTAATTAAGAATCCGCCTTTCTCAGATCTTTCTGACTCTGCAGTCATTGGCCGAGTGTTTTATTCACTCTTTCTGAGCACTACAAACCTTCCATTTGGATCATTTCAGCTACTTTTCTTTCCGTTTACCCACTTTCTGCGTGTGTAAGTAGAATAGAGTGCATGGCTAATCCATATTCTCATTGGGTTCATAATAATCCGTGCATTTGTCAACATGCGCAGTAAGAGCAGGTGATCCAAGAAGAAGATATTTCAGTGCGCGATCCTCGACCATCGATAACGATTGCATTAACTTTGGAAAATTTTGGTTTGAAGCAGCATCTTTTAAAAGAAAGCCTCAAACCGAAATAAGATTTTAAAAGATTATGTAAAGAAATTTCCAAATTTTCTACTAAAATATTATGGGATCTTCTCCATTTAAAGTAAGAGATTTTAAATTGCAAGTGATATATTTCGCGTGGCAAAAAGTCATTTACAAGAGAAGGTTATTACTTTATTATAATTTACTTGTATAACCGCTATTGTTCAACTGGTCATTGTACTGTGTCACTTTTACGAGTGATTCTTAGCCAAGTGGGCGTTCGACTTCGGTGAAAGCGGTCTCGGGTTCGATTTCCGGTGGGGACTACGTGCGAAATGACTTAAGCTGTCGAAGAACTTTTAACAATACTAATACGAGAAATTCTTATCTTCATCAGTAATATTTGATGGGTAAAGCTCGCATCAAAATGGTTTCATGAATATAAACACGTTCAAACAACGATTTTACACCAAATAATGGAAAATAATATATCACCGAACATTACTCACAGCCGCTTCAATTTATGATTTGCATGTAAGTAGTTGCCATCAATTGAAAACGACTCAAAGTCAACTAGTAAATGCAATAAAGCGAAAATGAGTCTTAGAGAGAGTGAAGAAAATTAGTAAATAAATTGCAATTTTTATTAACATGCGATTTTCCGTAATAGCCATTAGTTATTTTCATAGGATACGCCCAAGGGAATTTGGGAAAGACTGCGAGTGTAACAGAAATGCTAGGGTGAGACTCGTTAAAAGTTAGAAGACATTTGTATAGGTTAGGAAGTCTGTAAAATGCCTATTGTGAAGGGAAGTTTCAGCGATAGGTTAAAAGAGCCTTCATACTACGGCAGGAAGGAACATGGAATGAAACTCTGAGTGAATTGTATTATATTATAGTGCAAGTTTTTCCTTGGAAGAATATGATCGGTATAGCAGAAGGGTGGAGATAAGGGGATTAACTTAGAATAATTTTTAAATGGCGCAGAACATCAGCGTTAGCGAATCTTATATTGTGTCTTTAGTAATGTATGCATTGTTTTCATGTATCTGATCAAGTATCGTGACTGCTGCCCAAAAGAGGGTTTCCGATGGGTTACCCTCACTTCCAGGGAAAATGTCAGGCAAATAAGAAGTATTCCTCTGAATTCATGCAAATTCATAAGATATTTACTACATATTTAATGAAAAATGTCTCAAAATTATACCACTAGCAGGTGATGCACCGAGAGCGAAAATGTCGCGTTTCCGAGATTATTTTACGTTTGAGCAGATATACATAATTTGTTTTCTTTTGGTACGTAATATTCTATATTAGTCAATTCGATTTTTGTTTGAGAATTCAGGTAAAAGAAAACGTAATCCACGTTCTTAGTGTCCAAGTAACAAGAAACCGTTTTAAAGGCCCGAATTATATTAATCTAAATTATAGAAATATCTCCCTTTTCTTGACCCGTGTGATTGGTATTTATACCACAGCATCTAATGTATTTTGTCAATGAAAAGAATTAGCAGTCTACTCCGAAAAATGAAGCCGGTTCTTCCTCTCCAAGAGAAGTCATGTTTCAGTCATCCTCTTATGAGCAGCTTTCTCCGAAACTATCACGCTAACATGAATCACTTCTCTAAAAGGATACGAATTAGACACACTTCTGGCCAATGTCCCTATTGTCTGTTCTGAGGGTAATCGAGCATATTTGTTCTCGACTAATAAGGAATGAGTTTTGACGTCTTCATGTTTAATTCATAAATGGAATGACTCATCTCGGGAATAAAAAGTAGATTCAACTCAATCCCATTCAAATTAGGATTGTCCAATGTCTGACCTGTTCTTAAGAATTCGTTTCAAAAGTTACAAAGGAAGGAACATAACACATCTACTTTAAAGAGGATAACAAAAGACCCCAACCTGATAATGTAGACTTTTTACCTTAAGCTTTGTACTCAAAAGGATGAAAGTAGTGATGGAATTGAGATACGTTTAGTATTTTTAAACTGGACATTTTCACTCATATATTCCGTTCCAATTATAAATGTGCCTTCAGAACGCCAGGGCTACCGAAAACCTTTTCCCAAGTAAAAACTCTGTACACCATAAGATCGAGAATGCTATATTTTTATCATCATACACTAAACATATGGGCCCCCGGATAGCCAAGTGGGCAACGCGTTCGACTTCGGCGAAAGCGATCCCGGGTTCGATTCCCGGTGGGAGGCTAAGTGCGAAATGACCTAAGCTGTCGAAGCACTTTTAACAATACTACTACTATACATACAACTATCTTTCTTTTCATTGAGGATAAAACCATAAAATGTATCGTTGATCCAGAGATGTCTGATTTAACTTTTAGCTGCTCCATCGTGGCCAGACGTAAAGTAAAATTTATTTCTTGAACAAGACGAGCAAAAGGTTTTAATATATTTGAAGTTGATATACGAGAGAGGTTTGCAGTACAATTTTGAGATCACGGAGTACGTATATGATGTTTCATCTGCCGAGCATCACGTGATCTCTACTTCCCTAATCATCATTATTATATATTTGAATATTTTCAGGTTTTGGAACAAATCATGTGAGTTTCCATTATTTCTTATCGCTTTGATATACGAGTGCTTCGGATTGCGACCGGAACGAATTGTGCTCGCAATCCAAAGTTTGACTGTAAATATAAACTCAACTTCGACGATGGTATTGGTCGTAAAGAGAATAATGCGTCCTCCCTGTTACTTAGGCCCTTCTGATTGTGAGAGGAAAATCAGAGATATATGCTAGAACGAATAGATTCAAAAATTCATTTTTTCCTTTAACGATATGCGAAAATAACCGATTAGGAAATTAGAGTCAAGGTGTATGCACCCCCTGCCACACACCGAAAGGCAGCTTGCAGGATACATGTGTCGATGGAGATGCAGACAGTGTCTGGAGGGCCCGTTTTTGTGGTCTTAGCGGTTCGTATTCACGGTTTTATATTTATCGTTAACGGAGAGATTGGGCTTTTTCACGTCGGATTGCATTCTTGAGCACTTCACTGCTAAAGACACACCAGCGATTTCTCAGCCAAACTCCTCCACAGAAAAAGAGCAAGTTGAAATAAAAGCCTCTAAGAACCTTACCGATAAATACCTTTTCCCTAACCCCTTACCCCTTATTTCCCTACCTGCCATTCTTTTCCATTGATGACTTCAGTTTTCCCATCACCTCCCCCTTCCTTCCTCCCCTTCGTGTACATATATTCCTGTACTTGTTTCCGTTGTGCCTGAAGATGTCGATTTATCGACGAAACTAGTCGCCTTAAATATAATCTGTGGAAGCTACTAAGTGTTTTTCTTTATTTAGTACGGCTCCATTCCACAAAGTTGAGCTTGGTCATATCAGGTATTCTAATAGTATGATAATTCTAGAATACCTGCCCGGAAAGTGGGAGACCTGGGTTCGAGTCCCAGTCATGCCGCTATTTTTCACACTTGTTACTCCTTTGGGATCAGCCGCACGATTTCATCGGGCAAAGAATTATACCTTTCCTTAATACTTGCAATTTAATTTTCGTTGCTTTAAATTCCTCTATTGAACCCACTCAATGCTACAGTAATTCAGCAAATATTTCCCGGACGCAAAACTTATTTTTTTACTTCCTAGGATACTTTCCTATTATTTATTCATTTTAAAATTATTAATCACAAATTTCAGTATAATTAATAAATAAACAACAAAATTTTTTTGAGATTATAGATCTGCCTTGAGGTCAAGGCATTCGCACCTCTGCCGAGTACGGGATGCCTTGAATTCAAGGCATCAGCTGAAGTAAGAGTACCTCAATGCAACGAAATTCCTTTGGATATATATAAATGTTTCTTATTCCTTTCGTCCTTTGGATAAGTTGAAGAAATCGATGAAAAGAGAAAAATGTTCCATCGTCACTGTAATATAACAATTGAACCTCACAGTGCAATTCTAAAAATAAAGGCAATGCAATCCTAAATATTTCGAAAATCTAAAAATATTTCGAAATTTTAAACAAATAAAATTTCCATGAAATTATGACCAGGCGTATTCATTCGCATATTACAGTACTCATTCGTCTCTTAACTTAAATATCGTAATTATCTGGCCAAATTGCTTGAGTGTTTCTGAAAACTGCAGTAATTCAGGACTCAACGTTTATTTCACGAGCATTTTTCGCCATTATTAACATTTACTAATACTTCGCTGATATAAATAAAACCTAATGAGAGACATTTTCGTTACATGTATAAATTGCATATAACATATACAACTTTGGCGTTAATTCAATGTAAATACTTATTTATACTCATCATCCTTCATTTCTCGTATATTTATTTTTGCTCAATATTTTGAATCCTGGATATCAATACTTGGAGGAAACCAATATTGAAATAAAGATTTCTATTCATTCTGAATTTCTTCCAGTAATTTTAGCTAAATAATTGAAAAACATTGCAGATAAATGCCAGCTCTATTGAAGTAAGAGTGCCTCTCCTGTAAGAAAAACTTATGAAGTAAAGTATTAAATAGAGGTAAACAGATGGGTGAAATATAGAAAAGTATAATTATGTTTCAATCCCTTTTAGGAGACTTACTTTAAAGCAATGAAAATAAAATAATTTTATGGAGAAATTTCAAATTAGTATTACTAAAGCAGTTGTGAAAACATTTTCGCTACCACTGCTTTGGAAGAAGCGGTTAATCAAGTCATTAAGTTATTGATCGATTTTAAAATTTATTGAGGAAGACTTTATTCTGTGGAAATCTATGACAAGTGACATAACATTTCAAATCATGGTCGAATTACTTTGGAATTTGTTTGCTTATATCATCAAAGCTTCATTCCCGTTTCAGATATTTCAAGCTATTAAACACAATATTAACAATAAAAATTAAGTCGTTCTTTTTTTACCATATGTGTGCTAAAGACATTCTATTTTAATGATAAGAAATGGTTCATACATTTGACGTGAACATGTCGCTACTAAACGCCTCGGCGTTTGGTAGCGACATGTTCACGTAATTTTAGAACTTTTATCGAGAGCCGAGTGATATCAAACCGTGATTAATGTTTGACGATAAAAGTACACATTTTTTATGATTGAAGTTTCTAATGATACTGACCTCAATTTCCTGCGGTCGATATTTAAGATTACAATGAGAACTATAAATAATCAAACTTAAAGTGCATTTCTTAAAGATGGCCATCTTAATCAACCAGAGGATAAAAAGTGTTGTCCTCAAAACGTTTCCATAATTAACTTTGTCATAATCTTTGAATACCTAATAGATACAAAATAATCGTTGAAGGACCGTGCTGTTAGTTTATAGTTCGACTTCTCTTCGTAATTTCGCAGAGTCTTCAAGAGGGGCCTATATCTTTATCACTTTGTCTTGTTGTGTCTCCTTTGTTTTAAAATAGATCTCTCCAACCATTTAGTATATGATGGTGGACATTCATTTAGTTATGAGGTAAACGTTTCTGTTCTGGAAGCTTTAAGCGTGAAATTATATTAAAGCGATTATAGACAGCTATTTACCGATGTGATGGCAATATTTTCTGCTCCATTCCGCTGCTATAAATGCGTAAAACAAGTTAAATATCTTCTACTGGTATCAAAAAAGGTGACATACGTTCGCTTAAAATGCGCAAAGGAGTAAAAGAAAAAATAGAGGATTTGAAGGTGTGTAGAGAGAAAAGGAAACAGGAGGGGTGAGGTTGAAAGTATAGCAAAGAGATGAAAAAGCAGTTTGGAAGAGCGAGTGGTTGGCAGGTGAGGCCCCTTTGGAAGGGAGCTTATGTAGTGGAATGCCCATTTGGAAAGGGACAAGGGGGACAGATATAAACGAAGAGGAGAAGAAGGCATGATGTGAATCAGTCAGTTAAAAAGGAAATGGAAGGTATTACAAAAATATCCCTTATTCCGATCCATGTGGGAAAATTAAAGAAATATGAAGACAAACGTAGAAGAAATTCATAAAACATTTCTGCTCAGAGACTGTCACTTGTGACTTCTACAAGAAAAAAATACATACCAGGAACATTGAAACCCAGACCATTGCGAGGATATTTTACTTCGCCGTCTATGTTCTTCTACAATCAGAATTGACGCTGGAGCTTTCGAAATTTGGTTTAGTAATCCAAGGAATTTGTGTTGAGATAGAAGGTGAGAAATAAAAAGTTTGAAATCACTCCAGAGGAAGATTTATTTTCTAGAATCTAAATATAAGGGCATGTATTATTAATATTCCGCTTTCTTATCAATGGAAGAGTGAATGTAACGTTAGTGGGGTGTTTCATTTAGACCATTAGAATGATAACCTTATCTACTCCATAACTACCTACCTCGCATGTTATGAAGTAAGCCCAATCAATATCTTCACCACCATTTCAACGATCATGACGATATGAGCCTCACAAAATTGCAAACATAAGTAACACGATGAAAAACTGTTCACCAACAACGAACGCCTCAACTTAGAATGAAGTCGTGTGAAACACTGTTTCACAAAGGATTCTAAAACTCCACTTAGCTGTATTTGACATTAGCTGGTACCCTGTGCGAAGATGGGGAATCTCTTGGTAGCTCTTCGTATTTCAATATTTGATCTAACTGAAGATGGAACTGAATAAAAATATCACCTACACAATTTTTATTTGTCGGTAGTTAGTTTGCGTTTCCGATAATATGATAAGTGAACGTCAAATCGAGTGTTTGCTTGCGGCTACTTGACAGATAATTACGATTTCAAATGGACTCCGTATCTTCATTTAATCCTCGTCCCGAATGCATATCTTCGTGTCCGATTCCATAAACATTTTATTGGAGGTTGACACGGATCAAGCATACCAAATACTTAGTGAAAGAAGAAGTCCGCCAATGAATACAGAATATACTCGTACTTCGGAACTACACTCATAGGAATGAACAAAAATGAATTATATCCTATCTTGAATTCTTAGAATTTTTCTTTAGGAGAGAAACTCCTCAGAATTGTTAATTAGGGAACTTAAAATTCCTTTTATGGGGAAAATAAAGGTATGGGCACCACTTAAGCCATAAGAAGTCGAAGATTAATATTCCTCGCCGTTCAGTTTCAGCAAAAGACCGTAAGAATGACATCTGAAATGTCGGCCATCGCGTACATAAATCACTGCGCTGCCTCACTCACTACGTCCTCTCGGAAAGTTAGTCGAACATCAAACACGTACCACTACACCGACCTAAGTGAGATATGAACATTTTATCATTTACCCAAAATCTTCCTCTAGGAAATTAACAATGAATACCCAAAGGAAACTCAGTTTATCGGTTTAAAAGTGTAATTGTGGATTTCTCAGCCATATTCAGCAGCAGAGTTAGAATTCCTAAAACTATAATTTATTCCTTGTCCTTTCCTGAAAAGTTTTGAAGAAGAAATTTGGAAACGTGTATTTATTATCATCATCATCATCATCATGATCGTCATTATCATCATCAGCAGCAGTATCATCATCATTATTATCAAATTCACAATGCTGATAGGAAAAGAACCAGGTGGTAGCGTTCGTTGCGTACAATGAAGATTATACATAAATTGAACGGAGTGAAACATCACCATCATAAAAACAAAACAAAAATACAATACAAATTGATCGATATAAATTCATGTTACAGAGTTAAAACAATGTTTACAACTACACTTAATCCGTATAATTTACACTAATACTACAATAACATTTTTCCAACTGTATATATTTTCAGTAAAACAATATTTATAACAAGTTCTGTCGCTGTGTATATCTTAACAGTTAGTTGCTTATTTTTAGTTTTTTCTTAAATGTTCTTTCATTTGCAGGGAAGGGGTTGAATACTTCTTCAGGTAATGCATTCCAGAGCAATATATCTATTTACAAATGAACATTTACTGACATTTTCTTTTTGTAGAATCAGGTGCTTTGTACACGTGGTCGTTTTTTCTCAGATAAGATGGATCTGTCAGTTTAGAAGATAACAATAGCTAGCGATATTCCATGCTGGTGATTCTTCAGATATGCTATGATAAGGAACGACGCACTCTAAACAAAAAGATAAATGTCTTTCATTTGGCAATAATAGGGACAATAATTAAATTTAAATCGCAATTTTTATTGATGTGCTAAACGAGTAGAGTTTTCGCGAGCGCTGTGCTAAAATTCACTTCGCAAAACCCTTTAACAAGTCGTGGAGGAGAAATCGCAGAATTCCGTGCATTGGGGATTTATGCTTCCGGAGAATATAATAATGCTGCAAGAATAAATCATAGGTTTAAATGCGTGTGTTTCGGTCGGTGTGAAAGGGGGTAATGATGCATTGTGCCGCAAGGGGCGCTGGGGTCGAGGCGGACTTCATTACCGACCATTGTCGGAGGAATTCGGGGCCAAAGCGGAGCGCGGGTTTGATTTCAATATTTGCGAAGCATCTAATGAAGCCGCTCTGAGACCGGTTTTAAAGTGCGTTACCACTTGAGAGTTTTCACGCGAGTAACACTCGAGATTCACTCTCAGGTGGTGATCATTCTATTCACCAACTTATCTGCTCTAATATGAAAAAAATTCAGGTGATTCTTACGGCAGCCTTCGTTTGCGTACAACGAATTTGTGAGAATCTGCGTTGAGTACATCGCCGTCGATGAATAATTTATTTACCGGATAGATTATGCGTATTATTCAACAAAAAGTAAATGAAGCGTAAGAACAGCAAAGAGTTGCTACTTAAATGTCACGTTAAAATTGATAAAATATTCACGAAAAGGAACACAATTTGCCAATAACATAGGCCTCAAATCAACAAACTGGAATCGAACTCACAAACAAGTGATTTGCCGCCGCGCATTCTATCCACTGCACCAGAGCTATCCATACAAGAAGACGCGATGCATTAGTAATTATACGTACGAACATATATAGTAATTTTGTATGAATATTAGTACGAATTGATCAATTTTTGGCTGATCTTTAAATTCGTTTTGTTGAGAAACTAGGAAACGTTAGGAAATACTGAAAGATATTCGTTCTTATTTGTTTCGAAATAACCTAATTTTGAGTGGATTATTAAGATCCGCTTGACGCAGTGGTAAGGGTTCCCTTGTCAGTCTTTCATTTGGATATTCCACAAATACATTCAGAAGTGAACGTCATGTGGTACGGGTAAATGTCTACTTTCATTTTCATTTTCTCAGTTCGAAATCTTTTTCACACCCAATTAATTTCTAGCCATAATAAGAATTATTACACAGATTTACGAAATCAATTTCCCCCGTGTCTAGATGAGTATCGAATGCAAACATGCCGAACAAGTCCACACAGAACAGATGAAATTGATTTGAGAATTATATGTGACACATGTTGATTATGCTGTTGAATAACTTTTGCAATAATATTTAAGAGACTGACAAAAGTTGTCCTTTACAGGAAGCAGCATTAAACCAGGAGATATTCTTCTTCTTTATTGAAGAAAGTCAATTCAACTTTATGACTGAATGATAATGATCCAAAGGCATATTCTCAATTGTAATTGAAAACAGTCTGCTGTGGGATTGCACACCCACACTCGCATTTTTAGCACTGACGAGGACCCACTCGCGAGTGGAGGTGTGAGTGAAGTGAAGATGTGCATCGGTGAAAGTTGGGAGAGGCGAGGGAAACGAAGAATGAAAGAGGGGAAAGGCAAAATAATGAAGAAATTTCAGACAAGGAGTAAAGATGAAAATTAAGATGTCACCATTCACACACTCAACACAATTGTTCAGTTTTCTTAGTCATTATCAGATAACGATGAGGTTTCGTCAGATCTTTACAAGGAAGTTAATAGTTTAGTTGCATAGCTCGATTTATGTGTAGCTGAAATATATCAAACTGGACAGAGTGGCATGCAATAGTAAATAAGGCAAAACCTAACAGACGAGGAAACATATTCTGTAAGAGGCATTCCATTTTTGCAAGGAATAATTTGTGTAAATATCTCTTAGTGATGTCGTCCTATTTGTATGTTACGCTAATAATCAGGTCCATTTCAAATCATCCGATTTAAAGATAATTTATGTATTCTTATAATAAATCAATCGCTGTACTTATTTTCCGTTAATATTCCCAAAATATTATCAGTTAAAAGTAATTTATTACACTACCGTTATATTTAATTACATTTAGTTTCCATCTCTATATATAGTATTTACCTACGTTGATATTTCTCTTAAAATTATTTATTTCGACATAAAAGTTTCCTGTCGCAGCGAATCAAAACTATTTATCTATGAATGGAAAATGTCTAAGCAGCTATTGATGGCATAAGGAACTTATCGTATCGGACTCTTAAAAAAAAAAAATAATAGAAAACCGACTTCTAAATCGAAGAGTTACGGTAATCACTCCCTACTGGGGAAAGGAATTAATCATTTACCGCTGTATAGCAAAATATCGAAACATTATCGATAAAATAACATAAAAATGTTGCTTTCGTTGAGATCACTATTCAAAGATCTAATGGACACGGCCAATTAAGAATTTAAATAATAATAAGAAAGAAATTAAATAAAAGTAAAAGCATACAAAAGTAAACTGTAGGGCTTCATAAATATTTTTATGTTGTTTCTATTGAAGTACTGCGGAGTTATGAGTAGCAGGAAGAGAAACCGATCTCTAAGTATAATACAGATAAAAAATTAGAAATTCCTAAACGAAGGGCATCCATGAACTATTTATTTAATTCAATTTAACAATTTATCAAACAACATTCCGATTCAACCTCTAAATTATTTCATTAGTGATTCAAATTAACTGGTCTCGAAAACAAATGAAATTGACATGTTTTCCATGTTAACAGCCTGGAGTTCATGAAAGCCGTTAACCAATAATTCATCAAACTAACCTATCGTTTTTTTTTTCTCTCCCCTGAAACTCTGTTGGACAGGTGAATTCCTGCAATTAATTATCATCTGTCTGACAGTTACTTTTGTAGCGTATTTTTGAACGATCGCGAAATCGGAAGATTCTCTGTCCCTCAATGAAATCCTACAGTATTGCTAAAAGTGATTCGACAGAGGTGCGGTCATTTCGCTATATATAGATATATAT